>CM031613.1:78031908-78101908 GCA_018398815.1 Conus ventricosus | reverse complement strand
TCCCTCCCTATATAAACTGAGGGAGAACAACGTGTCGGGAGGAGAACACCAGGGAGAGAGAGAGAGAGAAGGCAGAGGAGAGAGAGAGAGGAGAGGAGTGAGCAGGACGAGAGAAGGGTCGAGAGAAACGTGGTCTGGGAGATAGAAGAGACAGCAAGGTCTTAGAGTTAAAGACAAGCTGGAAGAGAAGGAAACTAAGTTTGAAGCCCAGAGGTGGGTGAAGACAGACAAACTGAAAATTGAACCCAGAGGTGGGTGAAGAAGACGAAGAAGAAGAGTTCGACGTCGAGATCCCAGAGACGACCACGAGACCAGTCCTGAAGCCTGGAGCCAGTCAACCAAGGCATCACCATCAAGCAGTGCTGAAGAAGACGTGAGAGACTTTTTTCAAGAACTGTGGTGTGGTGTGAAAGCGTGGTTGTGTGTGTGAAAACCTGGCCAGGTAAGAAGTCATTTTATTATAACCCGGGATTAGGAAGTATTGATCTTTCATGTTCTGATATTTCATTGTGTGTGATTTGATTGTTCATGATTAATTATAAGTAGCATAGAAATTGTATTTCTTGTTCTCTAGTCGTGTTGGAGAGAGACGAATGCGTGACATCCCATTCCCAGAGAGAGGCGAATGTTTGGTGTGCGCATGAGTGTGCATATGCGTGTATGAGTGCAAAGATAACCTTGGTGTGTTAAGCCTGACTAATAATACATCAACTTAGTGCACTTAAGCAATACCATCACGATTTCCCCCGTCCTGGACAAAGTGGCGAGCCTGCCAGGATTGCATGGCCCAAATTAGTTTCAGGAGGGAAACAAAGTGAGTACTAGAGTAGTACTGGGGCGAAGCGTCCACTAAAGGCAATTTTAATTAGCTCTTCTAATTATTTCCTTTAGTTCTTTGAGTGTTGAGTATTGACTTGTGTGTAGGGGGGGTTGTATTAATCAAAGGTCGTTCAGAGAAACGAAGAACGAGGTTCTAGTCTTAACTCTCACAGAAGCTGTGGTTTAAGATTAGGCTCCTTTGTGTTAGGAACACTACCATTGGTTGGTGTACTCGTAACGTTTAGTAGATAAACTGTGTACCAACTTTTACGGGTTTATAAGCGTAACTGTTTTAGTGGTGCTAAAACATATAAGAAAGAAATGGCTGAAGAAAGTTTTACTCCATTGCGGAACTGATTAGTTTAGGGGAGAAACTGGGATATACAGGAGATGAACTGCGTAGATTCATTGAAACTCAGCAGAAGAATGAGAGAGATGAAAGGGCTGAAAGAAGGAAGTTTGAAAAGGAGCAGCTTGAGGCTGTCAAAAGAAATCTAGAGGCAGAAACTGCTGCATCAAAGGCTAAAGCAGACGCAGAGTGTACAGCTGCCAGAGCAAAAGCAGATGCAGAGAGGGGCTAGAGCAGATGCAGAGAGTGCAGCGGCCAAAGCTAGAGCAGATGCAGAGAGTGCAGCTGCCAGAGCAAAAGCAGATGCAGAGAGTGCAGCTGCCAGAGCTAAAGCAGATGCAGAGAGGGCGAGAGCAGAAGCAGAATCGGAGATTTTAGCCAAAACAAATTGAGTTGGAAAGAATAAAGTCTGAAAATCGTAGTGAAATTGACACCAGTTCTGAGTCAGTAGGCCGCAGACTAAGTTGCGCACCTAGACCTAAACTCCCACTGTTCAGAGAAGAAACTGATTCGATCGATGCCTATATCAGTCGGTTTGAATCATTTGCCGAGCACGAGGGCTGGCCCGAAGATGACTGGGCAATAAACCTGTCTGCCTTGTTGACAGGTCGTGCGTTACACACTGTTTCCACCTTACCCAAAGGTGATCAGAGAGATTTTGACAAGGTAAAACAAGCAGTACTAAAGGCATATGATTTGACTGAAGAAGGTTTTAGGCGTAAGTTTCGCGAGGCGAGAATCGAACAGGGTGAGCATACACTCAGTTCGGAGTTAGACTGGACCACTATTTCAACAAGTGGGTAGAACTGAGTGGAGTGGACAGTGATTTTGAAGGCCTCAAGACACTGGTGATAAAGGAACAGATACTTGATTGGTTGTGGGACGGGCCTTACCATCCACATTAAGGAAAAAGGTGCAACCACAATAGCTGAGGTACTTCAGACGGCAGAGACTTACCGTGAAGCAAGGCGCGACTTGCCACGGCAAGGGGAAAACCCGAAAGCAAACCTAAAGATAGCAGGACTGGACATTCCTCACACAATGGGTCAGGATTTCCCGCCCGTAGGCCCATGCCGTCACGTGAGCACACGAAGGTGAGCGTCGACGGCCACCCGGACAAGATCGTAGACAAGCGTACTTGTTTCTTGTGTGGCAAGACCGGCCACGTGGCCAGAGACTGCCGATCTAAGACCCAGAAAGCCGCTGCAATGCGCATCTTACCGAAAGAAAGACAGGGCAAGGACGGAAAGAAAGATGGTGTTATTACTTCAGGAATGTGTCGCGTACCCCCTGATTCTGTCGATAACATGGATGTGCATGAGGGAGTGGTAGGGGGGAGTGTCGTCAGCGTGATCAGAGATTCTGGATGCACGGGTGTAATTATCAGAGAATCTTTGGTGAAGCAAGAAGAGTTCACAGGTGAAACACGAAAGTGTATGCGGATCGACGGGACAGCAGATGAATTCAAAATTGCTCAGCTAGTTATAGACACACCATTTTTTTGCGGGTTTGTAAGGGCTCTGGCGGTACCAAAACCATTGTACGACGTGGTCATAGGTAATATCCCGGGTGCACGAGAGTACAAAAACCCAAATCCCAAGTTCTCGGCCGAATCGCCAGTGGGGAGAAAGAGGGGGCCCTGGTAGAGCCCGAACAGGGCTGCTCGTTATCGGAAGCTGAATTACCTATACAACAAGGGGTGATTGGAGGAAAAGTAGTGATGTGATGAGAGATAGCGGTTGCACATGTGCAGTAGTCAAGAGGTCCCTGGTGAAGGAAAAAGGAACTGACAGGGGAAACCCGAATCTGTGCTATGATTGATGGGACAGAGCGGGAATTCCCGGTGGCAGAAGTGTTGGTCAAAACGCCCTTCTACAGTGGGCGCCTTGAGGCAATAGTAATGCCCAACCCACTGTGTGAGATAATCATCGGAAACGTCACAGGATCCCGGCGGCCTGATGATCCAGACCCTGCATTCTCAATAGCAGCGGCAGTTCTGACAAGAAATCAAGCTAAAGAAGAATCGAGAGGAATAAAGCCGCTCGTAACGCCACCACCGAAACCAGGAATTATGGCACCCCGTCGGAGATCAAAGAGGCGCAGGGAAACGATCCCACACTAGAGAAAATGTACGAGGTAGCAAATGGGAAGGCGCAGGATGCCAGAGGAGGAACGGTCGCATACAAGGTCAAGAAAGGCCTGCTGTACAGGGTCTTCACCAGCTCCAAGACAGCGAAGGTGACGTCACAACTGTTAGTGCCAACCCGGTACAGAGATACGGTAATGTCTCTGGGACATGAAGCACTGATGTCCGGACACCTGGGCAAAGCAAAGACGGCTGACAGAATCATGAGTCACTTCTACTGGCCTGGCTCGTCATGGCAGACATCAAGCGGTTTTGTGCATCCTGTGACACATGCCAGAGAACGGCCCCAAGAGGAAGAACAAAGAAAGCCCTTTAGGCACAGTCCCTCTGATCGACACCCCATTCAGGCGGGTAGCTGTGGACATCGTGGGACCAATCTCCCCTGCCTCGAAGTCGGGAAACCGCTATATCCTGACGCTGGTTGACTACGCAACCAGATACCCAGAAGCCATGGCTCTGAAGGGCGTTGAGACAGAGAGAATCGCCGAGGCTCTAGTGGAGATCTTTTGTAGGGTAGGGGTCCCCACCGAAATACTGAGCGATAGGGGACACAGTTTACTCAGACCTATTCGGTGAAGTCAGCAGGTTGTTGGGAGTTAAACAACTCCACACCACGCCTTATCACCCACAGTGTAACGGCCTAGTGGAGAAGTTCAATGGCACACTGAAGAACATGCTAAAGAAGATGTGTGAAGAGAGACCAACAGACTGGGATCGTTATCTTCCTGCAGTTCTTTTCGCGTACCGAGAGGCTCCCCAGGACAGCCTCGGTTTCTCCCCTTTTGAGTTGCTATACGGCCGAACATCAGAGGCCCAGTGTCCATTCTGAAGGAATTGTGGACCTACGATGAAGATGGAGAGGAGGTGAAAACACCTACCAGTACGTGTTAGACCTCAGGAATCGTCTAGAAGACACATGTTGCTTTGCACAGGAAAACCTCAGGCAGTCAAGCGAAATCTATCGTAGTCACTTCAACCGGAAGACAAAAATGAGGAACCTGCAGGTGGGCGATAAGGTGTTGCTGTTGTTGCCAACAGACCACAACAAGCTCCTCATGCACTGGAAGGGACCATACGAGGTGCTGGAGAGAAAGGGGCACTACGACTACAGAGTGGACGTGAAAGGCAAACATAAGCTGTTTCACATCAACATGCTGAGGAAGTACATCGAAAGAGGATGTCAAACAGAGCTCAAAGAGCAAATGGGGGCAGCAGTCATCGACTCGGGGAGCAGGACGCTGAAGTGGAAGGAGAAATCATGATCTGGGACTGTGGAAGGGAGAGAACTTTCAGGACGTTAAGATATTCCATGGGCTGGACAAAGACCAGACAGAAGAGATAAGACGGCTATGCGAAGAGTTTCAAGACATTTTGACAGAGAGACCTGGTCAAACGAATCTGGATCGCTGCCACATAGACGTGACGACAAACACTCCTGTTCATGTTAAGCCTTACCCAGTCCCATATGCCACCAAAGACATAATCAGGGAGGATGTTAAAAAAATGCTTGATATGGGGATCATAGAGCGGTCCAACTCCCCATACAGTGCCCAGTGGTCATTGTCCGAAAAAAAAACAGGGGATCATCGGTTCTGCATAGACTACAGAAGGCTCAATGACATAACCAAAACCGATGCGGAAGTCATGCCAAACATTGAAGACTTGTATGCAGAACTGTCAACAGGCAAAAGAAAATACTACACAAAGATCGATCTGAGTAAAGGCTACTGGCAGATCCCACTCACGGACGAATCAAAGAACTGACTGCGTTCAGCACCCCATCAGGACTGTATCAGTTCAAAGTAATGCCATTTGGGCTGGTCAACGCTCCAGCCGTCTTCACAAGAATGATGAGGAAGCTGCTCAGCGGACTTGAGGGGATCGTCAACTTCATGGACGACATCCTCATTTCATCAGAGACATGGGAGGAGCACACCGCTAACGTGAAGGCAGTGTTCAGAAGACTTAGGCAAGCAAGTCTTACAGCCCGCCCGGGTAAATGCCAAATAGGCCATCCAGACCTTGATTTTCTCGGGTTTGTGGTCTGCGAGGACTCCAAGCGACCTGAGCCAGAAAAGGTAGAAAGGATGCTTGCTACCCCAAGACCCTCGACAAAAAAGGAAGTGCGGAGCCTGCTTGGCTTGATAGGCTTCTACCGAGAGTTCGTTCCGAACTTTGCCGCCATCACTAGCCCACTGAGCGATATGGTGAAGAAGGGACAACCAAATGATGTAGAGTGGACTGAGGCAGCTGAGAGGGCACTGAAGACTGTCAAGCAGAGGCTAGGTTCATATCCCATCCTGAAACTTCCAGACCTCTCCAGACCATTCGTCTCAGAACAGACGCCTCTGGCGTTGGTTTGGGAGCCGTGTTGCTGCAGGAGCATGATGGAAAACTGTTCCCGGTGCGCTATGCTAGTCGAAAACTCAATAAAGGGGAATCAGCATATGCCACCGTGGAAAAGGAATGTCTGGCTGTTGTTTGGGGAATCCAGAAGTTCCAGAAGTATCTTTACGGAAAGGAATTCATATTGGAGACGGACACCAGCCCCTGCGGTTCCTGCAAAGAGCTCAACTGAAGAATAGCCGAGTGTTGAGATGGGCAATGACACTCCAACCCTACCGCTTCCACATCAAATACATACCTGGACGAGAGAATGTGGGGGCAGACTATTTCAGCCGGGCACTGTAAATATGTAGTGTGTGCGTCTGTCTTTTGCAGTGTCGCGTATGCGTGACGTGGCTGGTTGCGGCCACGTGTATGAGAGAAGGGAGAGGAATTTCCGTAGAAACATAATGGTTTTATGGCCGCACGACTTTGAGCTGGTGGAGATTTCAGATTTATGTTGATATTTGCTTTGATAGTGTGTAAGTATTGATTTTTCTCTAAATTTTGTTACAAGACAAATCTTGCGTGCGTTCTCTGGTGTAAGTAGGCTTATGAGAGGCCGATATTAGCACTGGTTTAAATGGGAAAATTATGAGTTTCATCTCCTTGAATGTTAAGTTTTAGCCAATGCAGGGCATTGTCTTCGAGTGGGGGAATTTGTCAAGGAGCGTGAAACCTCTCACAAAAGGCATTAGACGCTTGGAGACAAAGGGACATTGTACGTGGTATACAAATAAGTAATTGACCAATTAACCAGGGTACGTTACCCACCGCACACGGCCGAAGTGGTCAGATGACAAACAACACCTAGGAGAGAGTTCGGACCTGCCCAGTGGCGAAAGGGGAAGGGTTGTAACCATACGACCTCGGGCTCCAAGTGAGTGCTAAATGCTCGGTCAGCTGAGGTTCTTGTGTAAACAGTCAGTGAAGAGCAGGGGGCCTTGGATTTGTTCAGATGGTATTGCCGTGGGTCACTGTGTTGGTTCTATTGTCAGGCTGGCTGAATGCGTGTGGAGGTTGTAGTAACCCTCCTTAAGATAATTACTGTGTTAACTGACCACCGAAGTCGGCGGGAATTTTCGATGTCCATCTGGGGCTAAGTGTGTGTTTGCTAATCAATTAGGTAGGGGGTGTGTGTAAATGCTGATGTGTGTGGAATGTCGCGAGTGGAGAATTCAGGGTACTTGTGAACTAGGGGGTTGAGAAGCAGCGTGGACAAAGGCATGGCCCGAAGGGGAATCCTTTGTTTCCCTCCCTATATAAACTGAGGGAGAACAAACGTGTCGGGAGGAGAACACCAGGGAGAGAGAGAGAGAGAAGGCAGAGGAGAGAGAGAGAGGAGAGGAGTGAGCAGGACAGAGAAGGGTCGAGAGAAACGTGGTCTGGGAGATAGAAGAGACAGCAAGGTCTTAGAGTTAAAGACAAGCTGGAAGAGAAGGAAACTAAGTTTGAAGCCCAGAGGTGGGTGAAGACAGACAAACTGAAATTGAACCCAGAGGTGGGTGAAGAAGACGAAGAAGAAGAGTTCGACGTCGAGATCCCAGAGACGACCACGAAGACCCAGTCCTGAAGCCTGGAGCCAGTCAACCAAGGGCATCACCATCAAGCAGTGCTGAAGAAGACGTGAAGAGACTTTTTTCAAGAACTGTGGTGTGGTGTGAAAGCGTGGTTGTGTGTGTGAAAACCTGGCCAGGTAAGAAGTCATTTTATTATAACCCGGGATTAGGAAGTATTGATCTTTCATGTTCTGATATTTCATTGTGTGTGATTTGATTGTTCATGATTAATTATAAGTAGCATAGAAATTGTATTTCTTGTTCTCAGTCGTGTTGGAGAGAGACGAATGCGTGACATCCCATTCCCAGAGAGAGGCGAATGTTTGGTGTGCGCATGAGTGTGCATATGCGTGTATGAGTGCAAAGATAACCTTGGTGTGTTAAGCCTGACTAATAATACATCAACTTAGTGCACTTAAGCAATTACCATCACGATTTCCCCCGTCCTGGACAGTATGGATGACACGTTACACATAGCATGCACCTTCCGCGAAGTTGGCGTATGGCTGCCTTAATGACGGATAGAAACGGTCATACACACAAAAATGGCAGAATAATCAGCATGATGATTGTGGATACTAAAAGAAAGAGGAAGAAGAAGCTCGTCTGGCCTGATTAAAGAGATCGGCGCTAGTACAGAGAAATCAACGGAAGCCTACGTCAACAAGAACTATAGGACATGTCACACATAATCTCGTTAAAGAGATCGGCGCTAGTACAGAGAAATCAACGGAAGCCTACGTCAACAAGAACTATAGGACATGTCACACATAATCTCGTTAAAGAGATCGGCGCTACAGAGAAAGCAACGGAAGCCTACGTCAACAAGAACTAAAGGAAATGTCACACACAATCTCGTTAAAGAGATCGGCGCTACAGAGAAAGCAACGGAAACCTACGTCAACAAGAACTACAGGAAATGTCACACATAATCTCATTGACGTTGCAGTCTCCTGTTGCCCCAAAAAAAGTTATGGTTCTCCTGCGATCCATCGTTCAGGATGGGGGGGGGGGGGGGGGGGGGGGGGGGGGGGGGGACAACAGTAGGTGCTTGAGAACTGTGGACACAAGATCGTGAGATCAGACCAACCCAAACTGAAGGCCGGGAGAAAATCGAAATTTCGGAAAGCAATGGACTCAGCAAAGTAAAGCCTCGGTCGAAATCAGACTAATACTAGAACACACACACACACACACACACACACACACACACACACACACACACGCACGCACGCACGCACGCACGCACGCACGCGCGCGCGCACGCACGCACGCACGCACGCACGCACGCACGCACGCACGCACGCACGCACACACACACACACACACACACACACAGAGGCAGGGGCCGGGATCAACAGTATTGGTAAAAGGCAAAACCAGGAGAGACAGCAAACAGAGAGCCATGGTAATACAATAGTTGAAGAAATAAGCGGATGTGGAAAAAAATCCGAGAGCAGCCCAGCGACAGAGACACGTTGATGCAGGAGTTGAAGAAATAAGAGGATGCCAAAAGAAACCATATGGCTCTCCAGGAAAGACATCAGTAGGCCCTACTAATGGATTGCGTGGGAAAGCGCACTTCAAAGAAGTCTCAGGTGGAAGTACATGTGATAATCTACATGGCTTTTTTTTTAAGGACCGGCGTCATCTCCAGATCTTGACACGAGTTGGTCTTGCCCTTAAACACAAACTTGCTGAAATCAGGGACATCAGAAGACCTTGGTTGCGTGTCTACTCTGCTATGGCAAACAAACAGCGGAACACGCCCTGAACTCATGCAAAGCAGTGCTAACATGAGGGAGGCACACATGAAGGCTGAACCACATGCTTAAAGAGATCGCACATGTAATCACTGCCAAAGGAAATCGCACGTCACCGACAGCGCTCTCAAAGTTCAACACGGCACGAGATACCTACGACATTCGCACCAGGGAAGTAGATTTTTTTTTGTTGATGGAACGGATGACTGTCGATGCGCAGCAGACCTTCCCGAATGAAGATAATGTTGATGAACAACCCACCTCCCGCCGCCCGGGTTGGGGGGGGGGGGGGGGGGGGGGAGCGGCGGGAGACTGGATACTACCCTCTGTCCACTCAGGTTCATTATAAACAAATGATTCTGAATGAACTCTGAAGGCAGAGTGAAAGAAATCTTAAATAAATGTTAATGAACCGCAAAAAAAAAACCCAACCAACAACAAACAAACAAACGTGGACAAACGAATCACAAGACGTGATTCAAAGGGGGTGATGTGCCTAGGATCTTAAGAACATCTTTGGGTGGATCCTCAGGCGTAGGCTCAAAGACTGTCCCCTACATTTTATATTATTTGCATAATGTCTTTAGTTTTACAGCAACTTTTTTTCCTCCCCACACTTTCGTTTGGTTGCATTTACTACTCTTCGCTGGCTGCTCTGGGGGTGCTATTGGATTCTTTTTTGCACCCATGGTGGTGAGAACACCACAGTATTATGGACTGTGGTGTGTCTCTATTTGACGCCGGGAGCGCAGACACAACCAACCGTGTCTCCCTGATGAGTCCCGATTCAGCGGGCGAAAGGCCTCGGAGCAGGCAATACAAATATAACTGCCTTCAAAAGGAATTGCGATGGTTCCCTTATGCAGCTAGAGAAGAGTTTTCATATCTGTAACATTTTTTTTTTAAATTTAATTTAATTTTTTTTTTTTTTAAATTTCATTTTCCCAGTTTCTCCATCTTCAAACTTCCCCTCCCCTCAAGTCCAAATCTTTGCCAGGCAGTTCAGTTGTTGGCCTGCGCTTGTTTTTCCCCCACTATTAGATTGTTCGTCTATGTATTTGTCTGACTTTATTCAAGTTTAAAAGGCTGTGCCAGTCTTGAATAAAAGTTACTCTGTGTTAGGTTTCCTTATGGGAGCAAAACATACCCCACTTGTTTATTGTTTATCGTTTACTGTTCCCTACCTCATTTCATTTCCGATCTTGTGATTCGTTTGTCCACTTTTTTTTTTGGCGGTTCGCTAACACTTATTTAAGATTTGTTTAAATTTCCGCCTGCAGTAATCTCTTGAGCAGGAACAAAAATGAACCCCACAAGTTTTACATTTTGCAGTTCTATTTACATTGACTCCATAATTCATTCAAATATCGGTTAATAGACAAAGTGTGTAAGGAAAGACAACTGGAAAAACTGCACTTATAAATGATAGATGTTGATATTTATTGAATCAGAGGGTATCATATACTCATGTGATGAAAAATTAGCATTTTCCATACTCAGAGAAAATTAGTAGCATCTATAGTTACATTAGGTTTTGATTAAACACCATGTTTTTCTTCCTGTGTATTTTTATCTCCTGAATAACCCGTGAACATCACCGGAGTTATCCTCCTTGAGTCAGCCATATTGTCGACTTGCGATACGTGAAATACGTGCTGCGTTTGTGAATTAGATTAATTTGTTACTAGATCATCATGCCGTCGATAGACGTCAATCCTCCGCAGCAGTCGGAGGAGTCGAAAACTGAAGAGACAACGACTCTTAGCAAACCTGCTATTGGGATAATTTATCCTCCCCAGAAGTGAGGAGTATCCTTTCTGAGCCTCTGAACGACCAACGAACGTCGACGAGCGTGCGACTCGTTATGATGGGATTTGGCCCTTCTGTTTGTTTACAGTTTTTTTCCCCAGACTGCTTCAACAAAGTTCAAGCAGTGCTTTGGCTGTTTCTGTCAACAGTTTTGAATGTTGTAAGCTTGACACAATTTCACCAGTTTGCTTTGATATCATTGACATTGTTTCAGATGTCGACTTATGAGTAGGCCTATGTTTGATAAGTAGGCCTATTCAATATTGGTGGCTGTCAGTTGTGAATATGTTGAAAGTCGTCATTGTTTTTAGTTTGATTTATTAGGTCGGGACTGAGTATGCATATTTATTATTTGTATATTCATTTGTAAATGATGCTTGTTCTAATTAATGAAAGTTTCATTGAGAGAAAATTTGCAACATCTTATTCTTAACGTTGGAATAACCAGGACCATGAAAGATTACAAATACTTGGCAGTTCAGTAGTTTAAAAGGAACCCTTTGGATAACTTCCTTTTTCCTTTTGAAAGAGAATTTTCAGTTAAATATTAAGCCAAATTAGTTGTTCAAAATGTGTTGTGTAGCATGTTTATTTGACATTTGTTGAACGTTTGGTGTGCTTTCATTTTTACATCTTCATCGTGAAAGGAAATGTGGAAAAGGAAAAGTTCTAAGAGTGTTGGCAACAGGAGGTCTGCTGGATGCAACATGAACTTACAAGGCATTCAGATTGTATTTTTCAGTCTCACACAGTTTCATCCAACTGCTGCTGTGCTAGCCAGAAATTAAGTGATGGAAACGCAGTTCATAAACTAATCAGTTGAATTAAATTAATTGATTTAAAGTATAAGATCAGTTTTAAAGAGTGATACTTAAAATGTGCATGAGTTTGCATCATATTTAATTTCTTGTCAGCACAAGACATTAAATACTGGATGAATTATCACTGTAATGTTTTTTTCAAATTGCAGAATTAGATTTCATTTTCCACATTTTGGTCATATTGGTCGTATGTTGGTACTTATAGTTCTGGTAGTAATCATGCATCCCTTCCCCCCTCCCCCTCCTCTTTTTCTTTTCTTTTTTGTTTTAAAATTATTTCCATGAACTTGTATACTTCATCACTAATTTGACTTGTGTTGAATTTATTTGCGGTTGTTACGGTTTTAATCAAGTTCTTTTGATAATGTGGTGGGAAAAATTCTTAAAGAGATAAAAAAATTGGATATTGTTATTAATGAAATCAACACGTACAAGGTAAATTATAGTGATAATTACTATTCACAGATGTGCATTTTTATTATGATGCATACCTCCTTTGCTAGATGCACAACACAGTTGACTGATGTGAGTCCTTGATAGCGGGAGACTTACATTAGCACTTCGATCAAATGAAGAGATTTAGATCAGTACTCTTGTAGTAATGAAGTGTTGAAAAGACTTTATGTTGGTTAAATACTAAAAAGAATATTTACAAAAGTTAAAGCAAAAGTCAGGTCTTCTGATGGAATGTCTGTACAGTGACTCGCTGACTGCAGTGCAATGGTGCACACAAGAGGCACAGTGTTGATAGTGTTAAGATTCAGCAAGCTGTTGATGAATGCAGGCCTGTATCTCTTATAATGTATGAAGTTATATTGTTTATGCATATTAATGCTTATTTTCATGTCTCTTGATTACTGTTACAAAATTAATTGAAATGTCTTCTATGTGCAGAGCCAGGTGTACTCTTCTCCAGTGCTGCTTAGTAAGTTAGATAAGAAATTAGGAACAAAGAATTATTGTTTATTTGGGGGGGAGGGGGGAATAGAATATTATTGCATAAATTATGTGTGTGTGTATGAACTAAATATTGTAATTGTAATAATAATGAAAAAAAACAAACACACACACACGTGCTGCTTAGTAAGTTAGATAAGAAATTGGGAACAAAGAATTATTGTTTATTTGGGGGGGGGGGGGATAGAATATTATTGCATAAATTATGTGTGTATGTATGAACTAAATATTGTAATTGTATTAATAATGAAAAAAAACAACAACACACACACACACACACACACACACACACACACACCAAACCAAAGTTCTTGCCTTTGTTTTAATGAGACCCATTTTTAAGGAATTTCTTGTGAGAATTTGGGCTTGATGATGAAAAAAACCTTCCTGTCAAGGTGGTAAAATTATGGTAATTGGGATTAAAACTACAATCAGACCACATCTAGTGACCCTTTTTTATTTTGGCTGTTTAGCCATGCTTTATGAATTGATTTATATTTTTTTGAGGGGATGTTCTTTAATTTTTTTCCTGTTGCTATTTTTTTGTGTGGGTATTGACAGCTTACAGTTATTAATATTTGCACAATGCAGGTTAGTACATGACAAATTGAACAACTGGTTTTCACAAATTCAGTCTAAAAACTGGGTATAATTGTTTCTTCTAAATTAGATTTAGTTTGACCATGCTGTTTGGAAAAGAATGGACACAAAGTGTATACTCTTGTTGGATAAGTTTCATTTACTTATTCCTGTTGTTGATTTCATTGTGAGATTGATTTCTTGTACTTATTTCTGTTGATTTTATTGTGAAAATGGACTTCGTTTGCTGGCTTACATTATCGTTTTGTAAAAGTATCATTACTATCAACCATGCTGTATTTGAGTTGGACCATGTATCTTTCCTGTTCTGTGTTTTTAAAACAAGTCTGATTTTTATCATGTCTTTAACCGAGTCCCATAGACATTGTGGACAAGACCGCCAGCTTTGTTGCCAGAAATGGACCCGAGTTCGAACACCGTATCCGACAGAATGAGGTGAACAACCCGAAATTCAACTTTCTAAACCCGGCTGATGCGTACCATGCATACTACCAGCACAAGGTCAAAGAGTTCAAAGAGGGCAAAGGTTGGTGTCCTGAAGCATTAGAACAAGTTTTGTCAGCAGTTCAGTTCTGTGGTTTGATTGGATGTCTCTTAGTCTCAGTCTTAATCACAGATGATAGCAGACTTTCGTCTACAGTGATTTGTGTGCTATGATATGTTGATATACCTTTGGATAAGGTTAGACTGTTCATAGGAATGGAATACCAGAGTGTGTGTGTGTGTGTGTGTGTGTGTGTGTGTGTGTGTGTGTGTGTGTGAGAGAGAGAGAGAGAGAGTATGCATTTTCAAGGAGTGATTTTGATTTTTGTGTTTTTTCTCTCTCATTCAGTTTACTACTTAGAACTCAATTTGACTATTGTAATAAAGAAACATGGTAAGAAAAAAAGTGATTCAAGTGAACAAGACCTGTAGTCAAAGTTTGTTTGTGGGTTGATTCTGATACATCGTTGGAAGCTATGATGATGTTGTTTGTGCGAGTGATATTTCTTGTATGATGCTTGTTATGGGTGAATGACATTTGTGTGAGTGATCTTTGGTTTGTATGAGTAATACAGATACTCGTTTTGTGTGAAAAACACTGTATTGGACGTTGATATGATAGTACTTAAACTTTTTTCTTGAGCGTGCACACACACACACACACACACACACACACACACACACACACACACACACACACACACACACACACACGGTGCATACAAAATCCCACAACATGATATGTGTCAAAAATAGTTGTAGAAAAGTGATATAACAGATCATTGAAAATTTTTGATGTATTTCTCTTTTTTTGTGTGTCTTAGGACAAGAACCTGTGGCGCCAAAGGTGAGATCATTTGTTTCATTCTCATTTTTGATTTAGTAGGGAAAGGGTGTGGGGGGGGGGGGGGGGGGGGTGTTAAGAGAGAGGGAGACAGTGTGCCTTGCTTAATGCATATAATGTTTGCTGATCAGTGATTGTACATAAGCGAAAGAGCATTTAAATTTGTCTTTTAAATGGGGAAAAATATCTGATTTCAATGTGTATTATTTACCGCATAAGTGTGTGTGTGTGTGTGTGTGTGTGTGTGTGTGTGTGTTGTGTGTGTGCGTGCATGCATGTTTGCTCTCCTCATTCAGTCCTGGTTTTCTTTGTGTGTGCTGTGCAGACCCAGATCATTCTTCAGCGAAGCATCCAGGAGCCAGTGAAGATTCCAGAAGTGTTCATTCCAAAAGACCCTCCTGCAGAATTTGAGTTCATTGTGGATCCACCCTCCATTTCAGCATACGAGCTGTAAGTACTTAAGACTCTGTGTGTACAGTCACTCCTGTTCTTCGATTAAACTTGCAAAGAAAAAGGGCTTTCATCATTTTTCTAATGCTTGACAAGGCTAGGAAGCAAAGTAAAGTTTTTTTTAATCAAAGAACAATTGTGGAATTTCTTATTGTTTGATGTATTCATTTCTGAAATTGACAATACTGAACATTTCCAATTCAACAAGGTAAAAACCTGAAGTGAACTAGGGACAGGTCCTTTTTGTCAAACTTGTGATACTCCCAGCACTGCCTGTGTCATAGTTGTGACAGAACAGCTGTAACAGTACAGGTCCTGCCACAGATTTACTTCAGGTTTTGACTTTGGTGATTTTGGTAGCGACCCTGTGAGTGGTTTGGGGGTTTGAACTTGGATTTTGAACTGCACATCGCTCTTGTTCTCAGCTCTGGTATGGATTTTTTGATTGGCTTGGGTATGGAATAACAAACTTGACCGTAGGCAGTACTGATGGTGCAGGGGCTGACATCATTGACAGTCGTATTAACACATCATAATGATTGTCAGTTACCAAAACTGTAGCACATGAATCTTAAGTTCTGTTCCGACCTTTCAAAATAGTCAGTATTCTCATATGCCTGTATAGAATCTTGATGAAAGGCCATTGAAATCCTTTTTTTTCAGGGATGTGGTGAAGCTGACGGCTCAGTTTGTGGCTCGTAACGGGCGGCAGTTCCTGACCACGGTGATGCAGCGGGAGCAGCGGAACTACCTGTTCGACTTCCTTCGTCCTCAGCACAGCCTGTTCAACTACTTCACCAAGCTGGTGGAACAGTACACAAAGGTCAGTGGCAAGGTCGGCTGAGGATGACACTGGTGACAGGGGGAGTCTGCCACTGTGTTTAGTGCATTGTAGAATTTCCTGGCCGCAGCAGATTTCTGTGCGTGAAATTCGGATTACTATTGGCTGAGAGAATGTGTTGCCTTAGTATGGTTTCACCCGCGTTTGTTTGGCAGTCAGCAGGGTTACACAGAAAGTTGTAAACCTGCCTTAACCAAGTGTTGTCAGAAGGTAGAGAGCGGCCCAAGGGCAGAGACGTTAGATTTGGTGCAGATCTGAATTAAATGGTTGATCCAGGATTGGTCTGCAAGATTATTACAAACAATTTTATCACGCAAAGCCTTGTATTGTATTTAACTGATTGTAAAGAAACTTGTGAGACCGATGGAATGCGACTGAGGGAGATTCCCAATAAGTTTCTTTTGGAGATCTGTGGTGCCAATACTGATGGAGGTGGAGGCCTGTTCACAAGACTATTACAAATTTTTCACTGACCTTGAACCTTGTGAAGTTACTGTTATGAACTGATGCCTATGAAGGATTTTATTTTTATGAATATTAAAACTTTCTGCTGATAAAAATATGAACATTATATTCCATTATAGAAAAAAAAAGCACACAGGAAGCAGCCTTTTCAGTCCATACCAACTATCACTTCATCCTGGCAGAGAAGAATTTTGTTTTTGACTTATGAATGGACTCGACAAATGGATCAAAGATTTGAACTAAGCAGAGGTCTGTGTTCTCCTTAGTGCCCGTCTGGTTATTTTTCTTGTACTGTCTTTGTATGTTTATCTGTCAGAGTACTTATTTGTTTACAGAATGTTGCCAGGGAGAGCTCCCACATTTTAAAAGTTCTTTGTAGATATGTGTAATAAATTGCACACGAGGCCTGTGTTGATTGTATTGAATCTGAAAGTCTAACAGTGTGTGTGTGTGTGTGTATATATGTGTGTGTGCGCGTGTGCAGGTGCTTATGTGTGTGTGTGTGTATATATGTGTGTGTGTGTGTGTGTATATGTGTGTGTGTGTGCAGGTGCTTATGTGTGTGTGTGTTTTAGGTGCTGGGGATCACAACTATGACAGGAAGTTCACAGAATATTCATTGCAATTCTGATAATGAAAAACTAATCTGTAGCAGTGTGATAGGAAAGTCGGTGAAAAGCTAATCTGTAGCAGTGTGATAGGAAAGTCAGTGAAAAGCTAATCTGTAGCAGTGTGATAGGAAAGTCGGTGAAAAGCTAATCTGTAGCAGTGTGATAGGAAAGTCGGTGAAAAGCTAATCTGTAGCAGTGTGATAGGAAAGTCGGTGAAAAGCTCATCTGTAGCAGTGTGATAGGAAAGTCGGTAAAAAAGCTAATCTGTAGCAGTGTGATAGGAAAGTCGGTGAAAAAACTAATCTGTAGCAGTGTGATAGGAAAGTCGGTGAAAAGCTAATCTGTAGCAGTGTGATAGGAAAGTCGGTGAAAAGCTAATCTGTAGCAGTGTGATAGGAAAGTCGGTGAAAAGCTAATCTGTAGCAGTGTGATAGGAAAGTCGGTGAAAAGCTAATCTGTAGCAGTGTGATAGGAAAGTCGGTGAAAAGCTAATCTGTAGCAGTGTGATAGGAAAGTCGGTGAAAAGCTAATCTGTAGCAGTGTGATAGGAAAGTCGGTGAAAAGCTAATCTGTAACAGTGTGGTAGGAAAGTCGGTGAAAAGCTAATCTGTAGCAGTGTGATAGGAAAGTCGGTGAAAAGCTAATCTGTAACAGTGTGATAGGAAAGTCGGTGAAAAGCTAATCTGTAACAGTGTGGTAGGAAAGTCGGTGAAAAGCTAATCTGTAGCAGTGTGATAGGAAAGTCGGTTGAAAAGCTAATCTGTAACAGTGTGGTAGGAAAGTCGGTGAAAAACTCATCTGTAACAGTGTGGTAGGAAAGTCGGTGAAAAACTCATCTGTAACAGTGTGGTAGGAAAGTCGGTGAAAAGCTAATCTGTAGCAGTGTGATAGGAAAGTCGGTTGAAAAACTCATCTGTAACAGTGTGATAGGAAAGTCGGTGAAAAGCTAATCTGTAGCAGTGTGATAGGAAAGTCGGTGAAAAGCTAATCTGTAGCAGTGTGATAGGAAAGTCGGTGAAAAGCTAATCTGTAGCAGTGTGATAGGAAAGTCGGTGAAAAACTCATCTGTAACAGTGTGGTAGGTAAAACAGTACACAGCTGTTCAGAACACAGGGAAGCCTGCTGCTTGTCTGCGGGTGCATCATATGCTGCCTGACTGCGAGAAAAGTAACTTGTTTTTGGTTTTTGTTTGTTTTGTAACTCCATGGAGCTGATGTTTGTTTGTCTTTGTGCAGATTCTCATTCCACCTAAAAACTTGAAAGAGAAACTGGCAGCAGAATCCCAAGGATACAAAAAAGTAAGTCCCCCAGATGTATTTCTCTGTGTGTGTGTAGGGAGGGGGGGGGGGGGGGGGGGGGGGGGGGGGGTTGAGTGAGGGTGGTTGAGGGTTGGTTGGAGAGGAGAGGGAGGAAGTAGAGGGGAGGGACATGGGCTGATCACCTAGTCAAATATGGAGGGGGGGGGGGGGGGAGATGTTGCTGTGTATTTGAGCAGACTCTCATTCACTAAAAAATCTTGATGTAAAACAACAGCAGAGTGTTAGGAACAAAAAACAGTGGAGTCCTTCCGAGGGGCAGTGGGGGACATGGGGGACTCTTATTGAGAAGTGGCTGTAGGTGGTGTTACTTTCTAGCTGTCTACATTAGCCAGAAAGTTGGTTTGGAAGAAGTGGAGGGTGGGGGAAGTGTGAACAGAAAAGGCAGTACAGGTGGGTGGAGGTTTCAGTGGTTTGTGTATGTGTTTGTGTATGTGTGCGTGCGTGTGTTTGTGTGTGTGTGTGTGTGTGTGTGTGTGTGTGTGTGTGTGTGTGTGTGTGTGAATGGAATATGTTAAACAGAAAAACAAATCATGACTGCAACACTAAGCTGTGTTTGGTGCTGTGCCTGTAATGCTTGCTGTGTGAAGATCATGGGGAAAGTGTTGAATGTGCGCTGGCTAGAGTGTATGCAACAAAGGTGGATTTTGATAAGTGCACATGCAGGTCATGCAGACTATAACATTTGGTTCTGATCAATGATCAGACAAAAGAAGATCGCTAGCTGGGAAGCAGTGCACAAGCTGCTGCCAGTGCCCGTGGTGTCGCAGTGTCAATGATTTGTTGCCTTTAGTGACCTTTCAAGGTCAATGGTAGCAGAGACTAGCACCCACAATGATCCCAGGAGTGGACAACTGCAGGTTACCAGTCCTAGACATGATGGGCATATTTATCAACATTGGTGAGACGCCATGTGTTCTACCATCAGAAATCAAGTGCATCGGTCAGTGGCTGTAAAAACACTGCCGGCTGGCAGAACAGAAGTGCTGTTGCAGCTATCCCAGAAGGAAAGTAGTGTTGACAGTGTGCCGTCAATGAAAGCAGGTTCAGTGGAGCCAGTAGCACCAGAACAGAATACTGTTGCAGGTATCCCAGAAGGAAAGTAGTGTTGACAGTGTGCGGTCAATGCAAGCAGGTTCAGTGGAGCCAGTAGCACCAGAACAGAATACTGTTGCAGGTATCCCAGAAGGAAAGTAGTGTTGACAGTGTGCTGTCAATGAAAGCAGGTTCTGTGGACCCAGTAGCACCAGAACAGAAGTGCTGTTGCAGGTATCCCAGAAGGAAAGTAGTGTTGACAGTGTGCGGTCAATGCAAGCAGGTTCTGTGGACCCAGCAGTATCAGAATTGGAGCTTGCGACATTGGCGGAGCATTCTGTTTACAGATGAGAGCCTTTATGGCGTGAAAATGTTTATACATGTGTAACAATTTCAAGTGATGTTTCTTTTGCCAGTGGATATTATTTTGGTTTTGATTTCTTTTCCATAACCATGGTTTTGTTTTAATTGATGTCAGAAATCATCCATGTCGGCAGATTTATAGTGACTGGCATTGGATGGTGGCACTCATCAGAGGGGGATGCCCCTGGATACTGGTTCCATGATTAAGTAATTATTGCTTTGAAGTGGGCCTAGCAACTGAAGTGCCTCAGCAGCAGAGCAGCATTTCCTTTTGTAGTTTACATTACGATGACCTGACGTTGGCTGCTGTCTGTGGACGGCCTGTTGGTAAGGCTTGAATGCCGCTGTATATCAGGAAGGAGCAGCATGAGGGTGATACCATTGAGAGGGCAAGAGGATGGCTAGAAATGACAGATCATGGTCGTACGTTTTCTGTGGCCGTAAAGCAGTCTGATGTGTGTGCAGGTTCTGAATGACATCAACTACCGAGTGGAGTGGCTCAAGTTCCAGGACAGAGAGAAGAAGAAGGAAGAGGATGCTGCAGAAAGGGAGAGAGGTGGGTAGCATCAAAGGGAGAAGACTTGTCTTGGTAATACTCGTGAATATGAAATATTTGATAGTGTTCAAGGGGGGACGTTCGTTTCAGTAATGACATGTGGATCCGAAATGTTTTACAAAGAGGGAGAGGTGGGTGGTGTACAACGGAGAACATTCGTTTTGGCAATGACAAATGAATCTGAAATGTTTAACAAAAGGGAAGAAGTGGGTTGTGTATGAGGGAGAAGATTGGTTTGGGTTTTGACTTAATGATTGTGATGTAGAACAAACGATAGAGATGGGGAGTATGCAAGGGAGAAGGTTTGTTGGGGTTGCGACTTGCGATTGTTTAATATTTAACAAAAGTGAGAGATCGGAAAAATACAAGGGAGGCAATTTGTATGATTAATGACTTGCGATTGTGTATTATTTAACAAAAGGAGAGAGATGAGGGAGAGGACTTGTTTTGGTAATGAATGGTAATTTAGAATATCTAACAAAGGGAGAGAGATGGGTAGTGTACAAGGGAGAGCATTTGCTTGAGTTACAATGTGTGCTTATGGAATATTGAACAGTACTTTTACCCTCCATGTCCCACTTCCCTGTCCCTCTCTGCCCCTCCTCATGACGTCATGACTAGTTGGGACAGGGATTGATGACACTTGGTGTTTTGGTCTGAAGATGGACAGGCCAGCTCAGTGCATCATCCTTTGGCAATGATGGATAAAGTTCACATTGTTTGTTCACATTTTTCACAAGTTATTTTGCTGTTGCTTTTTGAAAAAGGGAATTTCGTTTTTCTTCTTGTCTGTCTTATTTTCCACGCAGTGGAATCGTTACTCCCATATGGCTCACTCCAACTCCTCATCCACAGCCGTACCCTGACTTGTCCTGCTGGAGCCCCTGATACCGGCTGTGTTCAGGGAGCCGTCAGTGCAAAGTCAGCATGAGGCAACCCACCAGAGGAGACACTGCAGTGCACTCTGGTGATATAAAGTGGTGCCTGTTCTGATCCAGCGAGATCAGAATGCCACCACCTGAGCTCCTGCTGACAACAACTGCTTAGTCATGGTGCCAGCATGTGCAAGCATCCTCCTCCCCGGGGTGCCAGCCTGTCTGTCTGAAGACCTGTTCTGATCCAGCGAGATCAGAATGCCACCACCTGAGCTCCTGCCGACAACAACTGCTTAGTCATGGTGCCAGCATGTGCAAGCATCCTCCTCCCCGGGGTGCCAGCCTGTCTGTCTGAAGACCTGTTCTGATCCAGCGAGATCAGAATGCCACCACCTGAGCTCCTGCCGACAACAACTGCTTAGTCATGGTGCCAGCATGTGCAAGCATCCTCCTCCCCGGGGTGCCAGCCTGTCTGTCTGAAGACCTGTTCTGATCCAGCGAGATCAGAATGCCACCACCTGAGCTCCTGCCGACAACAACTGCTTAGTCATGGTGCCAGCATGTGCAAGCATCCTCCTCCCCGGGGTGCCAGCCTGTCTGTCTGAAGACCTGTTCTGATCCAGCGAGATCAGAATGCCACCACCTGAGCTCCTGCCGACAACAACTGCTTAGTCATGGTGCCAGCATGTGCAAGCATCCTCCTCCCGGGGTGCCAGCCTGTCTGTCTGAAGACTGCCCCTGTGAGCTTGCTGATATCAGCAACCTTAACATGAACTCACCAAGGGTGTAGACCTGAAGAGGAAATTCGAAACTGAAGTTGCCATGAGAGCAAGGCTGGAAGGGCCACAGAATTTGAGACCTTTGTTTTTTATGGTGATGGATCAGGATGAGGATGATGAAGATGATGCTGTGTGGTTCCTTTCTGGTCCAAAACTGCATGAGCAGGCTGTACTGTACAGTTACTTTCAGGATACATCCTGGCATCAACAGGCCCGACAGATGCAGACACCTGCGGGTCTGGTCAGAAAGTTTAAGCAACACTCTCAGAGATGCATCCATTAAGTCGACAGTGTGGTCTAGTCTTCCCAGTTTAGCCCTTAGCAAACTCATACCTGGGCAGAGGGTAGTCAGGGCAAGAAAGATCCTACAGATAACTGGCTGTGATGGGAATCAAACCCATGACCTCCCAGTTCAGAACACGCAGTGCTAACCGCTGCTTGACAGTGACTGGTTGGAAAGGGAAATTGTAAGGCAACTCGTCAATAGCATGTTGTTGAAAAAGGAACTTTTCAGTGGTCAGGCCATTAGGATGATATCCAAAGAAAAAAAAATTTGATGGGTTGTCTTGGTGCTGTTGGATAGAACTACTTCTTGTATTGGCTTCTATTTCCACTCAGTGGCATAATTCCCATATTCCTCATGCTTCTCCAAACACAAATACCCAGCATTCTTTAGCATGCTTAATACTCGTAATTCTCCAAGAGCAATCGGTACAAGGTTTTCAAGAGGCACCCCACCAGAAAGATGAAAAATGTTATGGGTTGAGTTAAATGTCATATCTGTTTTAAAGGGTGAAGTGTAAATCTAGTGTCATTGTTCATTAACAGAGTGATGTTGTGTGTTCCACAGTGGCGTATGCACAGATTGACTGGCATGACTTTGTGGTGGTGGAGACAGTCGATTTCCAGCAGAATGAAACAGGTTGGTTGGTGAATCTTTTCTGTTTGGTGTGTGTTTAAAATGACCTGTTTGAGGGGTTCTGTCAAAGTTATCTTTGTTTTCCTATTGACCATTGGTATTTTAAACAAATATTTGTTTTTATTATTATTGCATCAGTTGGAGATGTTTATATCAAGGAGGTTTTGGTTTTTGAAGGTGTAGGGGTATTTTATGCGTCTTCATCAACTTTCTCAAAAAAAAGAAGAAAAAAGTGTTAGGAGAAAGCTTACTTTGAGGCCTTGCTGTTGTTTTGATTTTTCTCTGTTGAGAGAGAGATGGAGAATGTGTGTGTGTGTGTGTGTGTGTGTGTGTGTGTTGTTTTTCAATGATGAACAGGGCTGCGTTCATGGTCTGCAAAGTGGAAGTTACACGGCACTTGGCATGATGAACTTGCTGACATTCGGCGTGGATTTGATTTTGCCGTAAAGATGATTGGTGTTATTTTGACCTTTTGATGGCAAACAGGTGCTGACCGCTTAAAGTCACATCATCTGTGATTGTGATGAAAACTGTGCAACGTTCTGATGTGTGCAAATTTTGCACAGCAGAGTGTGTAGAGTGCCATTGTTCTCGTATTGCTGTGGAAACACTTTGTGGTTGGTCTCCTTTGTTGACATTGAGTAATATGTAAAGTTTCCAGTTGTGGTGGCCGGAAAAAACCCAAATTTTGATTAGGTAATCTGCCTTGGTTTTTTTTTGTGTGTGCCAGTTTTGCCTTAGTGAATTAGTCTGACTTGATTTCATTTCTTCTGCCTTGTTTTGGTTATTTTTGCTGTCGCCTGACTTGCATTCGTTTGTTCGGGTTTTACTCTGACACCACAGGAAGGCGAATTGCAACAGCCAACCATCTTTTGTCTTCCAACAAACTAGATGTAAGACTGGCTGAGTGATTAACAGATGCCCAGGGAAAGTGCTGTTTGTCGAAGTACGGGCCTTCTAGCAAACATGCAGACTCCTTGTCAGTGCTGGATTGAAATCATCTCTAATGAGACCGGTGCTGTACAGTCAATACATGTTCATACACTTTTATTTTCTGTACACATTCATATCCTCTTCCTTTTTTCATGCATGTGTTTTTTTTTTTCAGTGCAAGATATACTCCTATTTATATGGATGTGAAACCCTGGGGTGTAGGGGAGGGCTGTGGTGTCTGAGAGAGAGAGAGAGAGGTGTGTGTGTGTGTGTGTGTGATGTTTTGGAAATTTACTTTGTACAATACTTTCTGTTTCTTATATTATTCTGTTATTCATGTCTTATTCTGTATTTGCAGGCAACTTGCCCCCACCAACCACGCCTGATGAAGTTGGGGCACGTATCCTGAATCAAGAAAGATATGAACGAGGCGAAATTGCTGTAAGAGAATCATACCATGTGTCTGTTTTTGCATGCATTTGTGTGTGTGTATGCATGTGTGTGTGTGTGTGTGTGTGCGCGTGCGCACGTGTGTGTGTGTGCATGCATGTGGTGTGTGTGTGTGTGTAAAGCCGTGCCACATGTGCTGAGCCATGAACATTGTGAAAGTAAAAACTGTGTTGTAGTTGGGAGACAGGCAGGGTAGTTGCTGAAAATTATCATTGCTACAACCAGACTAGGGGTGAAAATGGCAGTTTAGTAATCGATGGTCAGGATTGGGTGAGGTGGGGGGAGTGAGAAGAAACTATTTTGTTACTTAATTAAAGGGACATAATTACCTTGACGTCTGCATTACCATGTGGTTATCTCCATTGGTTTTTAAAAGGAAACTAAGGGCAATTACTCCTGCTAGTTAAGTAGGAATGGAGGCGAGGTTAGCTCCCTGTACTTCAATATTTTTTGTTGTTGTTTCCTTTAAATCTTGATTATAGGGTGATGATCCGCATTGAGTGGGCATAAGATGTTTGTTTTGACAGATAAGTACTTTTTAAAGCTACTGTTAGTAATAAAATTCTTCTTTGACTGTTGTTAAGAAGAAAAAAAGTCTTCTTAATTGTGACAAGTGTCATGGTGGTGATCATCAATGAATGGCATTGACTGGCTTCAGTGATTCCAGTTAAATACTTAAATACCAGCAACAATGATTTATTGTTCATCAAATGTCATGGAACTTGTTGCAGATTGACGATGCTGTAGAGATGGAGGTGGAATCCGATGAGGAGCCGAAGAAGAGGAAGAGGAGGAGGAAGAGAGTGAGGAGGAGAAGGAGGAGGGACCAGTGGTGCCCCACTACCCCCTCCCCCAAACCAGCCCTGCCTCTAGACGACAAGGAGCCCCAAGTAAGGAAGACAAGAGGATAAGAATGATGATGCATGGGGGAAGTGTGATAATTAAGCATGGGTATATGATTATGTGGGTATGCTGGAATTCCAGCACCAGTCTGACAGAGGGAAATGCACCCAGGGAGGATTTTTGTTGTTGTTTTTTCCTGTTTTTGCTGTCCCATCTATCATGCCACTTCAGAGGCAGTCAGGGATGAAAACTCCTCCGCCGTTTCCGCCGTCTCCGCCGTTATTTTTTCGCATCTCCGCCGAAAGAAAAAGTCTCCGCCGAAAAATTATTCGAAGAATGATGCGCAGAAACGATCTTAACTTGTCTGCACAGCGAATTTCTTCTCTGTCGGTAATGTTCTCAAACGGCGTAGTTCTCATTCTGTTTCCTTCCAGTATCATTTATCATCATGGCGTCGATTCACAGTGAGAGTTTGCCGCTAGTGAGTGCAAACAAAACGAAAAAAAAAAAAAAGAAGAGTATGTGAACCACTAGAAGACCGAGTGGCAGCAGAAGGACGTGTGTGACCGCAGAGTCGCGGATGCAATAAGAAAACATGACAAAGACGGCGAATTTGAAGTGTTTTGCGAGCCTTGCCAAAAACGTGTCTACTTTGGTAGTCGTGGCTTTGTGGCAATCGGAGATCACATCGAGCGTCCCAGTCACCAACAGAAAATGTGTGTGTTTCCCACACCATTACAGCATGTTTTCAGATCATTGGGTATGCAACAATCTACGTTTAATTTCCAAAGATAGTTTGACTCCTACTCTAAGTACTTCCACTCGTAGAGTCTTCAAAGCAAGGGAAAAACGTCAAAGTGACGAAAAGAATATAAAAGAACAAATGACATCAAAATAAACTGATGTCACAACAGTATTGTGTAACACTTTTCCCCTGGTATAATGCAAACGTTTGCTACATTTGTTAGGTGTCTGCTAACAGCCCCCCTATGAAATCCTTTTCCACCAGCCACTCCCCCACTACCCAGGGGGGAAAGTTACGCTCGGAAATCGGAAAATCCTTATTTTGGAAATTTACAAATCGGAATTTCCTTAATTTCAAAAAAAAAATTTATTCCGTTCCGTTTTCCGACCAGCAACTCCACTACCAAATCAAAGTTTCGACTTCGCGCCGTTCCGTATTATCCGATCGACCGACCGGAAGTTGGTTTCCGTTTTGTTTTCGCCAGTGCCTGTGACCACCACACGTGTTCCTTCGCCTGTTTCTTCTATGTGTTGGATGCTTTCGCGGAAAAATCGCGATGCCTTACATAAATGAAGGCGACAAGCGAGCCAGTGAAGTGGATAGCGGCGTAGAAAACAAATGGAGGTGGAATTGGCTGGACGAGAGAGGCCCAAACAAAGACGGCGAAATCGGCAAAGGGGAGGAACATCGTGTGTGGTGTCGGAAAACGGAAAGGCCCGGAGAGTGTTTTTGCGTCGCGTGCGGGAAGGTTATCAAATACAGCAGCACTGGAAAAAGGCTGCTTTTGGACCATTCCAAGCATCCCCAGCACGTCAAAAACGCCAGGTTTGTTTCTCTCTCTCTCTCTCTCTCCTCTCTCTCTCTCTCTCTCTCTCTCTCTCTCTCTCTCTCTCTCTCTTCTTCTTCTTCTTCTTCTGCTTCTTCTTCCCTTTAAGCAACCATGATTACATGTTGATAACCCGGGGTTGGGGGGGGGGGGGGGGGGGGGGGGGTTACTGCAAGTGTTTTGGTTGGGAGGTAAAAAATTCTATGAAAATTGCCATTCTGATCCATTTAAAACTGATGGTGTTTGACAAGTCTGTATTTGATAGTAAGGATTTTTTTATTTTTTTATAGAGCTTGCTCTTACTCTATGTAGATATAGTACCACTACTACAACCAAAGTAAACCAGAACTCTACTTTTTGCCTTTTTCCCCCTCGCCATCCAGCCTATTTGTGTAGGCCAGAGCATTGGTTTTAGTTTTTTTTTTAAAAACTCCTGAATGCATTTTTTTAAATCTGGATTTGAAATTGAATGCCACCTTGCTTTGTTTTGACTTCATAGATTGCAATAACAAGTTAAAAAAATATGAATAAGTAGAATTAAAAACAAAAATAATTTTAATAGAATTAAAAACAAAAATAAGTAAAATAAAAAAGCGTTTTGTGCTGTTTCAGGTTGAGAAGTCCAATGTGAAGCTGGCAAAAAGCTCCACCAGCAAGAATGGAGAATCGGCCAAGGACTGTTTCCTGCCAATGGCCGACAGAATTGCTGAGCAGCGATTCGTCTTGACCAGCTTCCTGGCAGAAAATTGTCTGCCATATCGACTGGCTCCACAACTGCTGGCTCTGTGCCAACGGACTGCGGAGGACAAGTCGGCCCTCATGAAGGCAACCCTCTCGAAGACCTCAGCGGCATACATGGCCACACACGGCGTTGCAGGTGCCTTCAAGAAGGAATTATGACTTTCATTCGAGTTAAAGTTCAAGCTCTGAGTCTGAGATTGGAATGAATGGACAAGTAGCCAAACCTTCACAGGTCACAAATGCTGTATCTGCTCAGGTACAAGTTATAATTATAATTTGTTACTGTATGTGAACCTGTATTAAAAATCAAGCTACTTTTGTTACTGATCATTGATGTATGCTTTTAGTTAAGAAACTGTACTCTAAAGAGTTGGATCTTGGTGTGTTCTATAATCATATACTGTAGATGTCTAGTTTTATGTGGAGATATATCTTGATCATTTGTGCATGAACTCATAGCATGTAAATCATTAATTTTTATTTTTTTTTAAATTTTATTTTTATATTAATGTTGTCATATTTTTATGAATAAATGATTTGGTAATACTAATAGAAAGGTTATTTGTATATTGCTGAAAGTTTTGTATGAGCATGAAAAGGGAGGAGAAAGTGATTCACATGTCTCAATCCTTATACATCTTGTAAATTTTATTCTACAGAGAAATCAAATCAATCAGTCAACTCTGTGGAATCACATTTATAGGCTGTGTGAGGATTAAAATTTAAGTGAATATTGGTTGTCATCCATGTTGGATCAGTGTGTGTGTTGTGACTGTTGACTCGAGTGTAAGGGTTTATTTGTGTTAATAATGCAGTGTTGAAATTATGGAAATATGGAAATCTTAAGACTTACTGTATGGTCAAGTGAAGTTAACATTTTACCTAAAATAATTGGTACTCATATTATTGGTATTTTTTAGCTGGAAATAGCATGAAATTGCTCGAAATGGTAGTACAATTTTAAAATTTGCTTCAGCTTTGCGCCCCCTGAATCCCCACAAGGGGGTGCTGCCCCTTGACCCCGCCAGGGGGCCTCTGCGGCCCCCTGGACCCCCAGCATACATTTTCCTTATTTTCAGGATTCCCAACTTTCCCCCCTGCACTACCTATATCAGGGATGAAAACTCCTCCGCCGTTTCCGCCGTCTCCGCCGTTATTTTTTCGCATCTCCGCCGAAAGAAAAAGTCTCCGCCGAAAAATTATTCGAAGAGTGAAGCTCAGAAACGATCTCAACTTGTCTGCACAGCGAATTTCTTCTCTGTCGGTAATGTTCTCAAACGGCGTAGTTCTCATTCTGCTTCCTTCCAGTATCATTCTCATCATGGCGTTGATTCACAGCGAGAGTTTGTCGCCAGTGAGTGGAAACAAAACGGGGAAAAAAAAGAAAGAAGTATGTGAACCACTAGAAGACCGAGTGGCTGCAGAAGGACGTGTGTGACGCAGAGTCACGGATGTAAATAAGAAACATGACAAAGACGGCGAATTTGAAGTGTTTTGCGAGCCTTGCCAAAAACGTGTCTACTTTGGTAGTCGTGGCTTTGTGGCAATCAGAGATCACATCGAGCGTCCCAGTCACCAACAGAAAATGTGTGTGTTTCCACACCATTACAGCATGTTTTCAGATCATTGGGTATGCAACAATCTACGTTTCATTTCCAATGATAGTTTGACTCCTACTCTGATTTTTCTACAAGTTCCATTTCGATGGTAGTTTTCATTTTTGACTCTAATTTACTTAATATAAAAAATTACTTCTTTGAAGTCCTTTTTTACAAAAACAAAAATGATAAGCACTCAAGCTTTCGGGTCTTAGACCTTCATCAGGAAACACTAAACAGTAAACACAAGCGAAAAAAGGATAACAAAACAACGGAGGAAAAAACAACAACTCCGAACCCACTGGAGAGATGAGGAATTGAGTACTTCCACTCGTAGAGTCTTCAAAGCAAGGGGAAAACGTCAAAGTGACAAAAAAAATATAAAAGAACAAATGACATCAAAATAAACTGATGTCACAACAGTATTGTGTAACACTTTTCCCCAGGTATAATGCAAACGTTTGCTACATGTATTAGGTGTCTGCTAACAGCCCCTCTATGCAATCCTTTTCCACCAGCCCACTCCCCCGACTACCTATTTTACTTCCTCTACTCCTCCTCCTTCTCCCTCAACCCCCCCCCTCACCCACAACACACATACCCCACACACTTCGCCCCCCCCCCCCCTCCCCCCCCCCCCACCCCAGTCCCCTACCCCACCTCACACACACACACAACCCCCCCCCCCCTCCCCACACACACACACACAAGCACCCCCCCCCCCCCCCCCAAACACACACAAACTTGTCAAGGGTGGGGGGGATATGATAAGTTGTAAGGGGGAAGGGGGGGGGGGGGGGGGGGGGGTTGTGTGTGGGTGTACTGTTGTGACATCAGTTTGTTTTGATGTCATTTGTTCTTTTTTGTGTTTTGTGTTCCTGACGAAGGGTCTAAGGCCCAAAAGCTTGAGTGTTTTTTTTTAAAAGGACTTCAAAGTAATCATTTTTCATATTGTGTTTATTGAAGTCCAGCAGTCGTTTTCATACATCTTTATTTACTTAGTTTGATTTCCCACTCTGATTTACTTATCTACAGGCCCTTATTCTTTATGTCCTGAAAGCACTGTTTGTCAAATTTTCTTTAGCTACAGTTCTGAGGATTCATACTAAATGTTTGCTTTGTCTCAATTGACATAGTTTCTTTCACATCAGTCTCAGTCTTCATGGTGTTGAAAGCTGTTCTATAGAATGAGTTGTTTAGAAGCAAGAAAGTGATTTCTAAAGATTTTTATGCCTTATTTAATACAAAATATGCTTCAGCTTCAGGGGGCGCTGCCCCCTGACCCCCGCCGAGCTGTTCCCCATGGTGACCCCCCCCCCCCCCCCCCCTCCGATCCCCGCCAATCTCCTCTTTTTTTTTAAAAACTGTTTTCATCCCTGCTATATACTTCCTCTACTCCTCCTCCTCCTTCTCCCCCACCCCACCCTCACCCCACAGCACACATACCCCACACACTTCGCCCCTCCCCCCCACCCCCGTCGCCACCTCGCACACACACACACACAAACAACCCCCCCCCCCCCACACACACACACACACAATCACCCCCCCCCCCCCCCCCACACACACACTTGTCAAGGGGGGGGGGGGGGGGGGGGGGGGGGATATGATTAGTTGTAAGAGGGAAGTTGGGGGGGGGGGGGTGTACTGTTGTGACATCAGTTTGTTTTTATGTCATTTGTTCTTTTATGTTCTTTTTTGTGTTTAGTGTTCCTGACGAAGGGTCTAAGGCCCAAAAGCTTCAGGTTTTTTTTAAAGGACTTCAAAGTAATCATTTTTCATATTGTGTTTATTGAAGTCCAGCAGTCGTTTTCATACATCTGATTTACTTAGTTTGATTTCCCACTCTGATTTACTTATCTACAGGCCTTATTCTTTATGTCCTGAAAGCACTGTTTGTCAAATTTTCTTTAGCTACAGTTCTGAGGATTCATCATACTAAATGTTTGTCTCGATTGACATAGTTTCTTTCCACATCAGTCTCTTTCTTCATGGTGTTGAAAGCTGATCTATAGAATGAGTTGTTTAGAAGCAAGAAAGTGATTTCTAAAGATTTTTATGCCTTATTTAATACAAAATATGCTTCAGCGTCAGGGGGCGCCGCCCCCTGACCCCCGCTGGGCTGTTGCTCATGTACCCCACTGGGGGCCCATGGTGAACCCCCAGATCCCCGCCAATCTCCTCTTTTTAAAAAAAAACTTTTCATCCTGGCAGTGCACTCACGCTGCTCGTTCCGACACCCCGTCCACAGCTACAGCCCAGTCAGTCCAGCACCCCGTCCACAGCCACAGCCCAGCCTGGTCCACTGCATCCCCGGCACCGGCAATCCACAGGGAGCTGTCAGTGTCAAGTTGTCAAGAGGCAACTCATCGGAGGAGACACTGCACTGCTGCCGAGTCACTTCGGTGGTGTTCAGTGGCGCCTGTTCTGATCCAACATACGCAGGATACCACCTACTAAGCCCCCTATTGACGACAGTAATTGCTTAGTTGTTGAGCCGGCATGAGTGAGCTCTCCCTCCGGAATGTGCCACCACGTCCGTCCAGCCCCCATGGACCCACCAATACTGGAATCAAACTAGGGCCACAGACACAGAGAGAATATAAAAAATGAGGTCACCATGAAAGCAGGGCATGAAGAGCTACAGAATTTTAGACTTGTTCGTTTATGCTGATCGATGAGAATGAGGATGAACAAGAGAATATCAAAAATGAGGTCACCGTGAAAGCAGGGCATGAAGGGCTACAGAATTTTAGACTTGTTCTTTTATGCTGATCGATGAGAATGAGGATGAACAAGAGGATTTCCATTCTGGTCTGAGACTGCATGATAGGGCTGTGCTCTACGGTTACTTTCAAAATATATCCCAGCGTCAAGCAGACACGTGCAGTTCTGGTCAGTAAATTGGAGCAACACTTTCAGAGACGCATCCATTTAGTGGATGAAACTCCACTGTGAGGTCCCAGTCTTCCCAGTTGAGCCCGTAGCAAACTCAACTACCTAGGGAGGATTTTTATGTGTGCAGTTACCATGATCAAACTCTGACAGAGGTCAGTGTAGTCTTTCCACCATCTAACAGACAGAATTTTCATTGTCTGATATGCATTAGGTCACTGGTATGTATTAGGTATTGAACGGTCATCCTCACCAAGAGTTGTCTATTGTGCAAATTTCAGGAATACAGGTTGTCTGGCATTGAACTGTTTTTGTCCTTTTAGAACCAGAAGTGATCGATCAACCCTGAAGAGGGCGATCCTCTGGCTGGAAAATTGTTGTGTGTGCCAAAAACTGTGTCATGTTTTATGTGCAGGACATGGACGAGGATTCTGACGAAGAAGAAAGACCACCACTACCACCCCCACCTCCACGGCCAAAGGTGGTTCCTCCCCCCGCCCCTCCCCCACCTCCACCCCCTCCTCCGTCAGAGGCCCCACCTCTCCCACCCACTCCCGACCAGGTGGTCATCCGAAAAGACTACAATCCTAAAGGTGGGTTAGGAAGGGATGGCGCAGCATATGGAATCATTGGTTTGAGAGTGTGTGTTCGCGTACGTGTGTATGTGCGTGTTTGTGTGTATGTGTGAGTGTTGTGTGTATGTGTGTGTGAGTGTGAGAGAGAGAGAGAGAGAGAGTGTGTGTGTGTGTGTATTTTATGTGTGTGTGCATGTATGATTTATTACTCTTTTATATTGGATTAGATTGCATGGTGTGTTTGGAATGTATCTATGAAATGTTTAGACATATATAGGAAATGGTAAAATACAGTTATTTTCCACTGTTCCTTGCCCAGAGTGTGAATTTTTGAGAGTTAACTTGTTCACGAGATTTTAGGAGTTGTATATATTGTCGGTTCATATAAAAATAAACGTTTATCATTAATTCAAGAAATAGTTGATGCTTAAACTACATGTTGATTCCATAAATGTAATTCATTGCTTAAAAGGTGATGTAAAACAAAAAAAATGAAAGTAAAATGACAAATATTGTTTGGGTATTGCTGTGGAAATATTGGCAGGTTTGCTTGTCATGCAAAGGTTTTTTTGAGCAGAGATGTATTGGAAACATGTGCATCTTGAAAATGCCCAAACAAGCAATATTTCTTCCCATGTAAATACCTGATCTGCTGTTTACTGGCTGCCTTGTGAGGTGGCTGGGTTGCCATTCTTTTTCTGTGGTGGAGAGAAACGGTCTTGTGCCGCTTGCACACAGGCCACTCGTTTTATACCCATTCTTATCTTTTAAAAGGTGAAGAAGCTCTGTGGTGCATTCCATGTCATGTTCCACTCACAGTGAAACATATTCTTTTAGATTGGTGGCACTAATTGCACGATGTGAGACATGAACACTTTACAGCAGACTCCATGAAAACCCTGTTCAGAGATGTCCCACCTGACGTGATCTTTGAGTTTCTGAAAGAGATGAACATTTTTCATCTGATTTAAGATTTTACAGAAGAAAGATTTTAACGAAGTTTCTGGTACGTTTTTAGAAGGTGTATTCAGGGGTGGGAATTCTCCTCTAGAAGCAAAAGATTTCCTCGGATTTGAAATGTTATTTCCTCGGAAAATGAAATTCGCGGAGATAGGGCCTACCTCTTGTTCGGTTACGGTCGATTTCGGTAATCGGATGGCCTGTCTAGCAGGATACAGTAGGCCTATATCCGGCGCTAAGAACTGTGGGATACATTCAAAAATGGCGTACCGACGAGACATCGTAAAGCGCGGGCTTCAGAAATTTGACGAAAGCAACATAAAAAATCCATGGAGATGGGAGTGGATGGAGAAGACAGCAGACAACGAAAGGCTGTGTACATTCATGAGAAAAATTCTGGCTCCTGGACTCGCTTTTTGTTCTCTGTGTGAAAAAGAAGTCAACTACTTCAGTCGTGGGCTTGTTGCACTGCAAGACCACGTGAAATGGATATCCAGTAAACGAAAGCAGGCATCCATTTCAATGTTCTTTTTTTCGAAGTAGGGTGAGTATTTTTGTAATGTTTGCATGTGATCTATAGATGAAACCGTGCCCAAAAAAAACATATTTTATGCTCTCTGAATGTTTCATTTATTTGCCCAAAATACACCAGATTGCACAGATATGCATCCTTAAGAAAAAAAATTTTCCGGGGGGGCATGCCCCCGGACCCCCCTAGATTTCCTCTTTTTTGTCTGTTACCAGTTCCCACCCCTGTGTATTTCAGAGATGCGTGAAAGCCATTTTTTGTTGTTTTGTTTTTGTGATGACTTATGAGTTGATTTTAACGTGGTGACAGCCCTGATATGGCCCTTTTCGGTCAGCTGGGCTATAAGCAACATAACCTTACCTGGTGGACAGAAAGCAGCAGTATGTTGGTGGTAGGTCTTTTCTGCGTACCTTGGGTGGACTAGACAGGACAGAGTTGAGAAAACTCGCCGTCAAGATTACGGTACTCATGTGTAATAAACAGTTCTGTTCACAAGACTGGAATAGATGATTCCAATGTGCTGTCTGCGGTGGTTTTTTTTTTACACTTTGGCATCCACATCTTCACCACCATGCTCACCTGCTGACCTCTCTTCTCCCCCATCCCCTCTTGACCTTCCTGTTCTTGTTCCCCTCCATCCTGCCCCCCCACCCACCCCCCTTCCTCTCTTTTTTTCACGTCTTCACCACCATGCTCACCTGCTGACCTCTCTTCTCCCCATCCCCTCTGACCTTCCTGTTCTTGTTCCCCTCCATCCTGCCCCCCACCCACCCCCCTTCCACTCTTTTAACAAAATTTTTTATAAGCAATTCTATGGAATTCATTATCTTGATAACAAACCGCATGAATTGATTGCCAGCGCTTGTTTACCCTGATGTCTTTGTTTGTTCTATATAGGCATTAAAATTGATCCATCAGTTCCACACTTCAGTGCATTGTAAAACAGATGCACGGGAGCATTGCCTGTTTTTTGTACTTCCACCCCTCCCCATTACAGTCCTAATTTTTTCCTCTTTATGTTCACAAAGTTGGCATCCTTGTTTAGGTTATAACACCAGTGTTTACGAAAGACAAGCCCATAATTTTTTTTTTTTAAATCTCTGAAAGGAATAGCTGGAGTTGAAAAAAAAACAAAACCCTTGTGTTTTAATAGACTATGTGCAGAAACTTAGAAATCCACAGGAAGAATGACAAGAGTCGAAAGCGAAGAAAGACAGAAAAGACGGTTCCTGAAAATGGTTTGCCAAGACTGAAAGCTGTGAATTTCATGCTCATTGTCTGTGATGTCAGATGATGAGAGCTGTGAATTTCATGCTCATTGTCTGTGATGTCAGATGTGATGATGGTGATGATGCGAGCTGTGAATTTCATGCTCATTGTCTGTGATGTCAGATGTGATGATGGTGACGATGTGTGTCGCATGGTTTCAGCCAAGCCGGTGGGTCAAGATGAGGCTCCGGACCAGTACATGATCTCTCCTATCACCAAAGAGAAGATCCCTGCCAACAAGGTGCAGGAACACATGAGGATAGGTGAGGAACTCGTGGTTCTGTGTGTGTGTGTGTGTGTGTGTGGTGTGTGTGAGTATGGTGTGTGTGTGTGTGTGTGATACAATGTGTGGGGTGATACAAGTGTGTGTGTGTGTGTGTGGAGGGGTGTGTGTGTGTGTGTGTGTGGAGGGGTGTGTGGTGTGGTGTGGGGTGTGTGTGTGTGTGTGAATACATCTGTGGAAGGACTGGTCAGACAGAAACCGAGTGTAATGGTATGGACACAACGATTTTGTGTGTATGTATGTGTAAGAATAGAGACAGGCTGAGAGAGAGAGGATAATGAGATTATTCTAAGCACCAAAGTACACTTGTTGACTTTTTTTTTCCAGAAACAGAAGTGTAAGTGTTAGTTGGAAAAAGAGAGAGAGAGAGGGATGAAGGAAGAGAGAGAGAGGGATGAAGGAAGAGAGAGTTTCTGTGTGTGTACTTTGATGCATGGTCAGTTCACTGGGAGCACTCACAGATTTTCACTACTTTGTGCCTCTTTGCTCAGATAACCTTTTACTCCCCAAGGAGTAACGTTTTCATATTTTTCCGTTTGTTTTTCAGTCCGCAGGATTACACGAAAACATTTGGGCTGATTTTTTGGTTACTAGGTGGAAAGAAGGAATGTAACCTAGCGATGAAAGTTTGATGCATTGAGAGTGAAGTAGATGTGTGTTGGAGAGAGACAAAGAAGGAGAGAACCAGAATGGGTTTATGTCTCTGATGAGTTACTAGTTCTTTCAGAAATACACCAAGATTTTCTTTAGTATCTAGTTTTTCAGATATTGTTATCTTTTCAGGTTCTATTACTTTTACTCCCGTCTGTTGGATTGCTGGTTTGTCAGAGAGAGTATGGAAGAAACGCTCAATCCATTTGACCTGAACTTGGTAGAAAAATGGAATGTGCCCTTGGAATGAGCTCACTGAATTTTGGTGCAGATTTGAATCAAAGTGCGATCCAGGAATTGTTCATTCCGATGACGTAGCAACTACTGAACCGACGTTAGCAAAATGTGATGAACGATGGAACACAGCCCAGGGATGAAACTGTAAAATTTTGGTGCAGGTTCATGGCGTGTGTCCAGAATGTGCTCTGCATTGGCAGATGTCTGGATTCTCGTGAATGCCATTGTAGTTTATTTAGAAAAAAAACCCACAACCCATCTTGACTGTATTCTGACATATTGATCACTGTGTTTACCCTTGATTCCAGGCTTGCTGGATCCCAAGTGGATGGAGGAACGGCAGAGGACCATTGCTGAGCGGCAGGACCAGGAGGAGGTGCTGGCTGCTGGCTCCGACATCGACGTCAGTCTGAAGCAGCTGGCCGAACGTCGTACCGACATCTTCGGTATCGGCACAGAGGAAACGCAGATCGGGAAAAAGGTGAGGGGTCAAGGTGGTTGTAGGAACCAGGTATGGGCACAGAGGAAACGCAGATCAGGAAAAAGGTGAGGAGTCAAGGTGGTTGTAGGAACTAGGTATGGGCACAGAGGAAACGCAGATCGGGAAAAAGGTGAGGGGTCAAGGTGGTTGTAGAAACCAGGTATCAGGTATGGGCACAGAGGAAACGCAGATCGGGAAAAAGGTGAGGGATCAAGGTGGTTGTAGGAACCAGGTATGGGCACAGAGGAAACGCAGATCGGGAAAAAGGTGAGGGATCATGGTGGTTGTAGGAACCAGGTATGGGCACAGAGGAAACGCAGATCGGGAAAAAGGTTAGGGGTCAAGGTGGTTGTAGGAACCAGGTATGGGCACAGAGGAAACGCAGATCGGGAAAAAGGTGAGGGGTCAAGGTGGTTGTAGGAACCAGCTGTCGCTTCCTCTCCTGCCCAGCCTCCTTTTCCCGATAGCGTTGCCTGCCTAGTCTTACCTTCTTACTCCTTGTGTGTGTGCGTGTGTGTGTGTGGAAGATTGTTTTCCCGATCCTTTATCCCAAGGGACTTGGAGATGTGAAGTATCTGTGTGTGTATGTAATTGTATATCCTGTGGGACTTTGACATGTCATACGTATGTAACTCTGTGAAATGAGTATGTGTTTGTGTAAAACGTGGCCGTGGATGATTGTCCCTAACTTATATGATATCCCAACACATGTATCGGCGAAATTGTGTGTTTGCATGTACAAGTGTCTGGCGAGTGTGAGAGAGGGAGGGAGGAATTTTCGAAACTTTGCGTGCATGTATAAGATAGGGATGCTTCCTAGATGGCTGTGAAAGGACTGAGGGAGGCCAAGGCTGAAACACTCTGACTGTGTGTGTGTGTGTACACAGATAGGGATGCTTCCTAGATGGCTGTGAAAGGACTGAGGGAGGCCAAGCCAGAAACACTCTGACTGTGTGTGTGTGTACACAGATAGGGATGCTTCCTAGATGGCTGTGAAAGGACTGAGGGAGGCCAAGCCAGAAACACTCTGACTGTGTGTGTGTGTACACAGATAGGGATGCTTCCTAGATGGCTGTGAAAGGACTGAGGGAGGCCAAGGCTGAAACACTCTGACTGTGTGTGTGTGTGTACACAGATAGGGATGCTTCCTAGATGGCTGTGAAAGGACTGAGGGAGGCCAAGGCAGAAACACTCTGACTGTGTGTGTGTGTGTACACAGATAGGGATGCTTCCTAGATGGCTGTGAAAGGACTGAGGGAGGCCAAGGCTGAAACACTCTGACTGTGTGTGTGTGTGTACACAGATAGGGATGCTTCCTAGATGGCTGTGAAAGGACTGAGGGAGGCCAAGGCTGAAACACTCTGTGTGTGTGTGTGTACACAGATAGGGATGCTTCCTAGATGGCTGTGAAAGGACTGAGGGAGGCCAAGGCTGAAACACTCTGACTGTGTGTGTGTGTGTACACAGATAGGGATGCTTCCTAGATGGCTGTGAAAGGACTGAGGGAGGCCAAGGCTGAAACACTCTGACTGTGTGTGTGTGTGTCCACAGATAGGGATGCTTCCTAGATGGCTGTGAAAGGACTGAGGGAGGCCAAGGCTGAAACACTCTGACTGTGTGTGTGTGTGTACACAGATAGGGGAGGAAGAGAAGCGGGCGTCCAAAGTGCCGGTGATGTGGGACGGACACACGGCGTCCATGGAGAAGGTGTCCCAGCGAGCACGGGAGAACATCTCCATAGAGGAACAGATCCACACCATCCACAAAACCAAAGGCCTGCTGTAAGTGGGCAGGATGGGGCGGGCCCAGAGAGGGGGAGAGAGAGATGGGGGCATAATTTGGAGAGGGCGGGATGGGGGAAATATGTGAGGGAGAGAGAGAGAAAGAGAGATGAGCATAATTTGGAGGGGGTGGGATGGGGGAAATATGTGAGGGAGAGAGAGAGAAAGAGAGATGAGCATAATTTGGAGGGGGTGGGATGGGGGAAATATGTGAGGGAGAGAGAGAGAAAGAGAGATGAGCATAATTTGGAGAGGGCGGGATGGGGGAAATATGTGAGGGAGAGAGAGAGAAAGAGAGATGAGCATAATTTGGAGGGGGTGGGATGGGGGAAATATGTGGGGGGAGAGAGAGAAAGAGAGATGGGCATAATTTGGAGGGGGTGGGATGGGGGAAATATGTGAGGGAGAGAGAGAGAAGAGAGATGAGCATAATTTGGAGGGGGTGGGATGGGGGAAATATGTGGGGGAGAGAGAGAGAGATGGGGGCATAATTTGGAGGGGGTGGGATGGGGGAAATATGTGGGGGGAGAGAGAAAGAGAGATGAGCATAATTTGGAGGGGGTGGGATGGGGGAAATATGTGAGGGAGAGAGAGAGAAAGAGAGATGGGCATAATTTGGAGGGGGTGGGATGGGGGAAATATGTGAGGGAGAGAGAGAGAAAGAGAGATGGGCATAATTTGGAGGGGGTGGGATGGGGGAAATATGTGGGGGGAGAGAGAGAGAGATGGGGGCATAATTTGGAGGGGGTGGGATGGGGGAAATATGTGGGGGGAGAGAGAAAGAGAGATGGGGGTATAATTTGGAGGGGGTGGGATGGGGGAAATATGTGGGGGGAGAGAGAGAGAGATGGCATAATTTGGAGGGGGTGGGATGGGGGAAATATGTGGGGGGAGAGAGAGAGAGAGATGGGGGCATAATTTGGAGGGGGTGGGATGGGGGAAATATGTGGGGAGAGAGAGAGAGAGGAGAGCAGATACGTGCATAATAATTTGGAGGGGGGGCAGGATGAGGAAAATTTGTGGGGAGAGAGATTTGGATGGGGCGGAATGGAGGAAATTTGTGGGAGAGAGAGAGAGAGGAGAGCAGATAGTTGTATAATAATTTGGAGGGGGTTAGGATGAGGAAAATTTGTGGGGAGAGAGAGATTTGGAGGGGGCGAGATGGGGAAATTTGTGGAGAGAGGAGAGCAAATAGGAGCATAATGATTTGGATGGGTCGGGGTTGAGGAAATTTGTGGGGAGAAAGAGAGAGAGGGAGGAGAGCAGATAAGAGCATAATGATTTGGACGGCTGGATGGGGGAAATTTGTGGGAGAGAGAGAGAGAGAGAGAGGAGGACGGGAATGGAGAGGTTTCAGCATGGAATAAGACCGAGACAACACATGCAAGGTACAGAGAAATGGAAGTAAAAAAATAGGGTGGTGGTGTAGAAGGTAGGTATGGGAGGAGCATGAACAGAGGGGGAGGGGAGGGGTGGAAGAAGAAGAAACAGGAAGACAGTTGATAAAAAAAAAAAATGACACTCTAAGCAGATTGGCTTTTCCCTAGTAAAGAATTCGTTCATTGAGTCCAGTTAAGTTTGATCTTGTACTGACCAGAGAATAAATACACAACTTAGTCATTTTAAAGTTAGTTATTTTTTTTTTTTTTGAAAGGGGGATGGGATTGGTAGAAAAGGGGGATGTGGGAATTTTTCTTCTCCGCCGCGCACAGCCTGTATTCTCCTGCAAGAAGATCTCCTCTGGGATGAGACTGTCTTCAGTTTTTTGCTGGGGGGTTCTTTCTGAGAAATGCCAGGGTGTTAAATCGAAAAGCTTTTCTTTCTTGACCCCCCCTTTTTTTTGTTTTCTTTCCTGCTTAGAACCAGAAGTTCATGATTTCTGTGCAACGATCTAAGTGTCAAAAGTAATCCACTTTCCCCAAAGTGTGCCACAAGGCAAGCTTCAAGGACTTTGCTTGTATAGTTATGGTAACCAAAACGAAATTAACGCTGTACACTTGGTTTCAGGCCAGACGAAGAGAAAGAGAAAATCGGGCCGGCCATGCCCAAATCCACACCTGCCCCACCACCACCACCACCAGTGTCTGTGGCTCCCCCTCCCCCTCCCATGTCCAAGCCAGCGCCCCCTCCACCCCCTGCCCTCCCGGTGTCCCGGCCTCCCATGCCCCCCATGCCCCCCAGGCCCCCCATGGGTTTGCCTGGAATGCTCATGATGCAGGGGCCCCCCATGGGACATCCCATGGCTATGAACCCCATGATGGGTGAGTGGTGTGTGTGTGTGTTGGTGTGCATGCATGCGTGTGTGGTGTGTGTGTGTCGCCGTGTGTGTGGCATGCTAAAAATCCCATGATGGGTGAGAGGAGTGTGTGTGTGTGTGTGTGTGTGCGTCTGTGTGTGTGTCGCACAAACACGTGTTTGTGAATGTGCTTGGGTGTGTGTGTGTTGCACACAGATGCGTTGTGTGTGTGCGTGTGTGTGTGCATGCATGCTATGAATCCCATGATGGGCGAGTGGTGAGTGTGTGTGTCTGGCGCACAGGCATGTGTTGTGTGTATGTGCATGTGTGCATATGTGCGTGTATGTGTGCTCGTGCATGTGTTTTGTGCATGCTTGCGTGTGTGTGCGTGCTGTGAATCCCATGATGACTGAGTGGGGCTGGTGTGTGTGTGTGTGTGTGTATGTGTGGTGCACACATGATGTATGTGTGTGTGTGGTGCACATATTTGTGTGTGTCTGTGTGCGCATGCATGTGTGTGTGTGTGAGCGTGTGCATAGGTGTGTTCAGTGCATGGAGAAGAAGATTGGATGGGGATTTTTTTTCTGCATTATATTTTTAGCTCGTGTTTCATGGTTTTGTAATGGTGTTGGCACAGACTGCAACGTGTGAGTGACAGCATAGCTATCAACCATAACTAAATTTTTTTTGTGGTGAGGGAGTGTGGGGATGTGAGGGAGTGTGGGGAGGTGAGGGAGTGTGGGGAGGTGAGGGAGTGTGGGGAGGTGAGGGAGTGTGGGGAGGTGAGGGAGGTGGATGGAAAGAAACATGGAAACACAATTGGACAGCCGACCCCTAATGCTCCAGCCTTTCTTCTTGATGGATATTTCCTGGTCGGTTTCCTGTCAGAGGAACAGGCCTGCAATGCTTGATGATCATGAGGAGCACTTATCTAAAACCTGTTTCTTGTTATATACTGTTCCAAAAAAGTTAAGGACCAACATTGAGAATGCACAAAAACTTTTAGAAATTCACAAAAATTCAATTGTACCGCCTTTGTAGTCCAAACAAATTGAACCACACGCACAAATTGATAGTGAATGCGGCAACTGCAATTTTGTGGCACACATTTCTCACGCGCCTTGAAAAACACGTGTTGCGACTTGTCATTTTTGGAACAAATTGGGGTGAATTTCTGATGTGTTTGGGATCCGAGGAGCATGTGCTGAATCAAAATCATGTGAAGCACGAGCTAAATCAGGCTGTAGGTCATAAAGTATGCTCAACCAAATGTCTTTAAAAGCCTGTACTGGCGAAAAATGCAATGGAACAGCATGCCTCCACGTCAAAGACTGAACGAGCTGGATCAAGGAAGAGCAATAGGATGGTTCCAGGAAAGAGTTGCAGTCTGGGAAGAGGCACGGAGACTTGGGGTATCACACTCTGTTGTTATCAGACTCGGACAATGCTTTCAAGACACAGGAAGAGTGCAAGAACGACCACGCTCTGGTCGTCCCAGAATAACACCACGAGAGGACCGATATATTGAAAAGCAGGCCACACAAGAAAGAACAGCAAGTGCAAACAACATCAGACATCGCCTTAGAGATGCCACCAACACTGGTGTCAGTGATCAGACCATATGAAACCGCCTGCACGCTGCTAACCTCCATGCTCAATGACCAGCCATAAGACCTCATTTGACTGATGCCCACAGAGCAGCACGCCTAGCATGGTGCGCGCAGCATGTGAGATGTACACATGAACAGTGGGCTAACGTGATGTGTACAGACGAGTCGCGGTTCTGCCTGGATCCCACTGATAGACGGAACAGGGTCTGGAGACGCCATGGGTAGCGTTCTGCAGAAGAAGCTGTCCTGGAAAGGAACCGCTGTGGTGGGGGATCCGTTATGATTTGGGGCGGCATAAGGACACGCTACAGGATGGTTCTCTACAATGTGGCAGGGAACTTAATGGTGTTCGCTACCAAACAGAGATTTTGCAACCCCTGGTGCTGCCAGCCCTTCAACAGCTTGGACCTCAGGCAGTCTTTCAAGACGACAATGCATGGCCCCATCGCACCAGAGCAGTAAACACATTTCTCCAAGCTGCTGGTGTCAACAGAATGCAGTGGCCCGCAAACAGCCCAGACCTGAACCCCATCGAACATCTTTGGGATGAGCTGGGCCGGAGACTGCAGCAGGGTCGTCCTCCTCCTGCTAACCTGGGTCAGCTGTTCGAGTCACTCCAGCAGGAGTGGGCTGCTGTCCCCAGGCCTTTCAGCGCACACTGGTGAACTCTATGCGACAACGCTGCCTTGAATGCCTTGCCAATAGCGGAGGACACGCACGTTATTAACCATGACATTGAACCAACACTCCTCCTGTGACTTTCAAATTTGGGGGTGGGGGTGTTTGTACTGCGCTCGATCCAGTTTGTTGATTCCTTGGACTTGTCATTGTCTTTACACACTGTTCACATATTCAATAAATTCATGTTACACTTGGAGATTGATCACTTCCCAATTTTCTTTTTTTATAACTCGGTGAAATGTTTGGTCCTTAACTTTTTTTGAACAGTATACATTGCCTGTCCCAGAGCTTTGCAGCTGTGGTAGCATAGTGCAGACTTGTGCACCCGAACACTTGAAGTTTATTTCATATGCACATTGTGCAAACAGGACGAGTAATGTAGTCAACAGTATTAATTAAAGTGAAAGTGAGGACAAGAATTGTTGAATGTAAATTGCACATGTGGAGAAAAGTTCTGTATGGTCTGGGTGTGCTGAGTAAAGTGCTTTGAACACTGAGCCATGCATGAGTGCTTTGACCAATAAACGATGCAGAAAAACTCATCTAAGCAGCAGCCAAATGGACGAGCAGTGCAAGGTACTAAAGAATAATGCTGAGAGGTTTGAGTTTCTCTCTTTGGGGAAAGGAGGGAAAACCGAGCTACGTTTGAATGTGGTGCAGTGAGGCTAACTCTCTGAGGGGGATCACTCTTTCGGCTTAACCGGCTACGGAGGCAAGACAAGCTTCATATTCTCCCAACTTTGTTTTGAGGATCCATATAATATGGTGATGTTCCACGCCAAGTAGGGATAAGGCATTTGTTTAGACAGATAAGTATGTTGAAGAATGCTTCTAGTAGTAAATTGTCTTTTCTGATTTTAAGTCCAAGTTCTAAGCCTGTTGACAAGAAGTGCCATTCTGCCGTCCAGTGTTTCTGTGTCTGTTGTAGATATGTTGGTCATACTTTGCTGACGATCGACTTGTATTCTTTGTTATTGTTTTTCACTGTTGTGCTGGTTTCTGGCAGGTATGCGACACCCGATGGCGCCCATGCAGCAGCAGATGGGGATGGGAGGCCCCGGTATGGGCGGCCCCATGGACTCTCAACGACGCCCTGGCATTTCTCAGGATGAACCCCCCAGCAAGAAACAGAAGACGGAAGACAATCTCATCCCAGAGGAGATCTTCTTGCAGAAGAATAAGGTCTGTGTGCGCGTGCATGCATATGTGGTGCGTGCGTGTGTGTGTGAGGGGGGGTTAGTTGTTATTTTCTGTCTGTGGATAATCTAGACAAGCAATTAAACGCATAATTTTTGGGATGCTCGAATGTTTTATTATTAATTTTAACAAAATTGAAATAATCGTTGCAATAGACCATACTAACTTGGGATGTGTTCAGCTACACCTTTCTGTAGCCATTACTACTGTTCACAAAGTTATCACGATTTTCAGTAACCTGGGAGCCATTGGTGTGTAAATCTCCATTTGACAGGGGTATTGAAAGATTTTGGTTTTCCTCACCATCAGCTGCTGACTTGTGGTTAACGTCCCTCGTTGGGTTGTAGAAAGTCATGGGTTTGAGCCCTGTCAGAGACATGTGTTCATGGGACATTTTACCCTGGTCAGCTCCAACCCAGTGTTGTGGGTGGTGCTGTATGTGGGCTCCGATGGGAAGACTGGAACCTGGCAGGTGATGTTTATCCACTAAATGGATGCGCCTGTGAGTGTAATGCTTGAATTGGCAGACCTGACACTGCTGGTGTCCATGTCTCCCAGGGCCCGACAGGCACCAAGATGTGTCAAGAAAGGAAGCATAGAATACAGCCCTGAGAGGAGTGAGATGTGTCAAGAAAGGAAGCATAGAATACAGCCCTGAGAGGAGTGAGATGTGTCAAGAAAGGAAGCATAGAATACAGCCCTGAGAGGAGTGAGATGTGTCAAGAAAGGAAGCATAGAATACAGCCCTGAGAGGAGTGAGATGTGTCAAGAAAGGAAGCATAGAATACAGCCCTGAGAGGAGTGAGATGTGTCAAGAAAGGAAGCATAGAATACAGCCCTGAGAGGAGTGAGATGTGTCAAGAAAGGAAGCATAGAATACAGCCCTGAGAGGAGTGAGATGTGTTAAGAAAGGAAGCATAGAATACAGCCCTGAGAGGAGTGAGATGTGTTAAGAAGGAAGCATAGAATACAGCCCTGAGAGGAGTGAGATGTGTTAAGAAAGGAAGCATAGAATACAGCCCTGAGAGGAGTGAGATGTGTTAAGAAAGAAAGCATAGAATACAGCCCTCAGAAGAGTGAGATGTGTTAAGAAAGGAAGCATAGAATACAGCCCTGAGAGGAGTGAGATGTGTTAAGAAAGAAAGCATAGAATACAGCCCTGAGAGGAGTGAGATGTGTTAAGAAAGGAAGCATAGAATACAGCCCTCAGAGGAGTGAGATGTGTTAAGAAAGAAAGCATAGAATACAGCCCTGAGAGGAGTGAGATGTGTTAAGAAAGAAAGCATAGAATACAGCCCTGAGAGGAGTGAGATGCGTTAAGAAAGGAAGCAGAGAATACAGCCCTGAGAGGAGTGAGATGTGTTAAGAAAGGAAGTAGAGAATACAGCCCTGAGAGGAGTGAGATGTGTTAAGAAAGGAAGTAGAGAATACAGCCCTGAGAGGAGTGAGATGTGTTAAGAAAGGAAGTAGAGAATACAGCCCTGAGAGGAGTGAGATGTGTTAAGAAAGGAAGTAGAGAATACAGCCCTGAGAGGAGTGAGATGTGTTAAGAAAGGAAGTAGAGAATACAGCCCTGAGAGGAGTGAGATGTGTTAAGAAAGGAAGTAGAGAATACAGCCCTGAGGGGAGTGAGATGTGTTAAGAAAGGAAGTAGAGAATACAGCCCTGAGGGGAGTGAGATGTGTTAAGAAAGGAAGTAGAGAATACAGCCCTGAGGGGAGTGAGATGTGTTAAGAAAGGAAGTAGAGAATACAGCCCTGAGGGAGTGAGATGTGTTAAGAAAGGAAGTAGAGAATACAGCCCTGAGGGGAGTGAGATGTGTTAAGAAAGGAAGTAGAGAATACAGCCCTGAGGGGTAGTTTCAGATCAAAATGGAGTGCCATAACATCCCCCACCTTGACATCATGAATCATAAAGTCTCAGATGATGTGGTCCTTCCTGTTTTCATGGTGAACATGGTTTCCTGTCCACTCCGTGCACATTGCAAGTCTAAAGTAAGTTCATGGAGAGTGTCACTGGATGGGTATGGCAGCACCCTCTGGATTGAATCGCAGGCTGGCTCTGCAATTTAACAAGTATGGTCATCAGTAAGGGGCAATGATGTCCTGCGAATATTGGATGAAATTAGGTACCTGTAGTCATCACTGTAAGAGCAGTGCCATGTCTTTTCAGAGGGGTGGCCACATGCAGACCTGTTTACTTTACGCCTTTGGCGTAATAAATCACGATTTCAAACCTCCAATTACGCCATTACGCCTTCAAACATTAAATTCCGCCACGCGGATCGCCAAAACTACACTTTTCGAAAGCAATCATTCTCGTCGGTTCAACAACGCGATGGCCCGTTCACTCACTGTGCCGCCTGCGAAAGTTACAGTGTTCAGTTATTCCTTCATATCAGTGTAACCGAAAGCCAGCATTGCGGGCAGGCATGAGGTTGAACGTTTTAGTAAGGGAGATAACTTTCGCGGGTTGACATCATTATCAAAGATGGCGTCAAAGCGTGCTCAGCATGAGACAGACGACGATTCTGATTGCCGTGTTACGGAAGAAACAGTTCCTGAGAAACCAAAAAGGCACGAGTTACTCAAAAATACCGCCAGGTATACCATGACAAGTATAACTGTCTTTTCCCATCAAGAAAAGGGCCGGGATATGTGCATTGTAGCATATGCAAGTCGAACTTCAGCTGTGAACATGGCGGAATGTTCGATTGTAAGAGACATGTGGGCACGGCTTCTCACAAGCAGTTCATCGAAGCAGCTGGAAAGCAGAAATCTATCGCGAATTTCATGATCCAGAGCAAGCATGATGATTCTGGCTCTTCTCTCTCTTTTTTCTCTCTTTTTTCGTGCTTGGCAGTGGGGGTGGAGGCACTGGCAGAGTGACTGATTGTGTATTTGTGTGAGAACATTTGCTTCCAGGATTTGTACACAAGGGGACTTTCTGAAGACTTCAGATGTGTGTGTGTGTTTTTTAAAAAATAATTTTAAATACATTATTTATTTGGTATCCTCCAACTTGGCAGACATCCTTTGACCAAGTAAAGTGGTTCCAATGGCAGTTGGTGAGTTTTAATTTGTTTTTGTTATATTTTGAGTTGAATTTTCATGGTCATAATGATGAAATTTAACCTTAGAATGTGCACCAGATTGCACCATTTTGCTTCCCCCAAAAAAATGTTCCGGGGGGGGGGGGGGGCATGCCCCCGGACCCCCCTAGCTATCTCGGCGCTTTGCGCCTTCGATTACACTTTTCCCCCATAAGATTACACTTTTCAGTATTTGGGATTACACTTGGGTAGCCAAGGGGGTAAACAGGTCTGCACATGACAACTTATACTTTTGACATCCTGCAGATTGCCGTACATGAAGCTTGTGACAGGGCAAGCCTGGACATGTATATAGGGAGGTCCAGATGAAAGCCGCTATGCCACCATGAGGACATAGAAATGGGGACAGGATAAAAGAGGAGATTTTCCCTCTGGGAACCTTGCCAGTATAATGGGCGAAATTGAAGTTTCAGTCACTGTAATGTACAGGGCAGGATACAGCTAGCCGCCATGGAAGTGGGTGAATGCAGGCGGTGGAATCCTAGCTTTAGTGCTTGTTTCCTGTGACCTTGCCGTTATGATTGATGATGATGATGATCCTTGCCGTTATGATTGATGATGATGAGGATACAATTGGTGGTGTGGTGGTGGTGTGACAGGGCCCGGTGTCAGTCAAGGTCATGGTGCCCAACGTGTCGGACAAGCCGGAATGGAAGCTGAATGGACAGACCCTGGAGTTCTCCCTGCCCCTCACAGACACGGTCAGTGTGGGATGGATGATGTGTGTGCTGTCGGTGAATCTGTTTGTTGTAAACTGTTGGAGCGGAACACTAAGCCTAGAGAGCCTATCATAAGCGTCAAGATGTCAGTGGTTAACCCGTTCACTGCCGTTCATTGCCTAAAAATAGTACAAACAAAGGCTTTCCCAGTGCCAGGGAAGTCTAATGATTTGGGGTGATAATTAACAAAAAATTCTAGCTCAGAAACTACAAAAGATATAAAAATGAAATCTATATAATTTTTGAAGGAAATTGAATGAAGATTTTGAATCTGGGCTTCTTTTGTTTTAATTTTGATAATAAAGTATTTAGGCATTTAGATTTGGATAAATTTTTTTGCACGATCACAAACATATGTATTTACCACTACATCTTCACATCCAAAGAAGAACACAAAGCAAAAAAGTTGAAAATAAAGTTTGTATTGTCACACTGCACCTGTAAATGAAAGTAAAACAGTTTAGAAGTCTATCAAGACGCTCACACTCTATGCAGACTGACCAGTCCACGACCACGCCCCCCGTCTCCCCACCACGCCCCCTTGCTGGACTTCAACCCTCTCTTTCACCCCTCATCTTCCCCTACCTTTCCGTCTGCCCCGTGTCACGCCGCGAGCAGGCCACGCTCCCCTCTCTCGCTGACTTTCACATCACTGGCCACTGGCACACAGTGCAGAGTACACACTAGGCTGGCTCGTTCGAAGCAGTCAGCTGAACACACACTGAGGTCACACAGCCCTACTCAATAACTGACGAATATGGTCAGCAATTCCACCACTATCATCATCTCACCTTCATGCTCGAGTGAGTCGTTGAATAAAAGATTATTGTCTTTGTCAAAAATCATCAGCAGAGCCTGCTCAGCTGTGTAAATACGTTGATTTGGTGGCTGGGCTTGTCAAAGGTGACGCCGCCATCTTTGCAAGCGAGATGAAGTGCTGGCTGGTCATCCAGTCAGTGATGAGAATAAATGGGCTTTCCCCTCACGTGTGGTCATTTACATATTATTTTAAGACTACAGACATATAAGGCTTTGTACGCACACTCTATTTGAGTCCGTTGACAGAAATAGTAACGAATGAAAATTCAAGAAAAATGCATGACGTCAGTGGACGGCCCATAGGCACTGGGAAAGCATTTTTACTTCGGCGTCAACCAACGGCTTAAAGGCACTCTTCGGGTTAAGCTGCCATGTCATATGGGCATTTGGTTAGTTTGTGCATTTGTGGTCCGACACATTTTGTGATGTGACTTTTCTTTTCGCACGAATTTGACAGCCATGAAAATGCTGTGTGGTGAGCTGGGCTACAGTGATAAAAACGTACAGCCTGGTGGTTCTTTGTAAAACCCTTTAACTTTTTTGAGATCAATGCAAGAGAGTGGGTGATTAGGTTTTTGAGATCAATGCAAGAGAGTGGGTGATTGGGTTTTTGATGTTGAAAAGTTATTTTTGTGAAGTGCCAGTGACCCTGTTTCTTTGCATCCTGTTTAGTTTACGTTTTTTCTCATATCCTCTATAGTCCATATCCTTTATAGTCCATATCCTCTGTAGTCGGTATCCTCTGTAGTCCGTATCCTCTGTAGTCCCCAGGTATGGGACTTGAAATGGTGAAACTACTTAACCCCATGGAAACTTGTTTTCCTGAAACCTTGACATTGGGGATAAAGTGGTAGAGATCGTCCTTCATATCATAACAGAAGAGCCAGAGTCTTCACAGTGTTTTTTCCAATACAAGTGTGCTGTTGAGTTTTGTCATCTGAAGTACTGTGAGACTAGTCTTTCAGCTCTGACTTGCCACCATTAAATATGATTTCATAGGCTAAACAGTCACTCCTTTGAATGGCTTGTCTTCATGGAAATGATGTATCTTTGTAAACATTTTCCTCCTCTTTACAAACTGGTTTTGTGAAGCCTTTCAGGAATTTTCCATATAGAGGTTTCCACAATACTGCATTATGGGATTCTGCTTACCATTCTTGGGATATGCTTTGGATGCCGTTGGCTTCCTCCCCTCCAACTTTACATGAGTGAGAGGGGGGGGGGGGGGGGGGGGGTAGGGGTAATGTAATGCATACAGACTTCACTGTGCCTGTTGTTCCTGTGGGGGAACGTGGGGCCATCCAGGTGTACAGGGCTGTGACACTGATTGTGTTGACTGTTTGCAGGTCTCTGTGCTGAAGGCTAAGCTGAACGAGGCTCTGGGAATGCCGGCAGGAAAACAGAAACTACAGTATGAGGTGGGTGACTGGCAACCTGCTCTTCCTGTGCATAGGGATGTGGAGAAGACCAGGAGTTCTTTGCTCACACTGTGGGCAGATAGGAAGGAAAAATGTGCACACACGAGCTTATACTGTCCAGAAATCAAATATATGTACATGCACGTTCCTAAAAATGACATTTGAGAAAGTGAAAGAAATGCACGCATGCACTCTGGATGAGCGTACAAGGTTTCCCAGCTGAAAATAAGAGCAGACCAACAGAGACATCTTGTGTATACAAATGGATGGTGAACCTGTCCAGCGCACATGTATTTGTTAGACGGGTTTCTAGCTTGCTTTGCCCTGTAGCCTCTTGGATTTGGTAAGACAGTTGTAGCATTTTGTGGGAAGAAACCTTTGAATTCACTGTAACCTAAGCTCAGCGGATAGGTATCTGTGTTGTAATGGATGTGGTTGGAGTGAAAAGAGAATTGTGACATAGTTGCAGGTACATTGTATGGTTTGAGAACGTTTTGAAACTTGCTGGAGGTTAAGAGGGGTACTGTCGTTTTTCAGAATTGAACAATGTACTAGTCACTACTAGGGCGATGAGCAGAGACTGTTAAAGCTGGAAGTGTGTATGCTTGTGCAGGGCATATTCGTCAAAGACTCCAACACGCTGGCCTTCTACAACTTCACAGTAGGAGCGGCAGTGCAGCTACAGATGAAGGAGAGAGGAGGCAGAAAGAAATAGGACTGAAGAATGCCGTGGTCTGGCAGGGGAGAGGGCCACATGGATGGCAGACTATGGGGTCTGAATTTCCACTTGTGTACATACTTGATGGCACCGCTGCTTGCCAATATCATGGAGGTGTTAAAAGAGACTGAAGAGCAGAGGTTTGCAGATGGTAGAATGAAGGGTTAAGCCAAACGGAGGACTGAAGAATAGTTGGTTTCTGTTTGGAGATTATAGAACGAATACATTGCTCGTTTCAGAAGGGTTACATGTCCGAATGCAGTCATTTGGGGAAGATGCAAGGTCTTTCCCTTTTTGTACTGGGTTACATGTTAAGATGAAAACATTTGTGTCATGTGCCTGCTTCACAAATAAATGCTTGAAGAAGAATCTTGTCAAGTTTGGCCTGTGAACAGGTGCCTGACCATTAAGGCGGTGGTTATACCCACCCGTCTACTAGACGCCTTCAATTAGACGGCCGTCAGCTGAACGGAAATGTGGTTATACTGAACCGTCGCGGACACGCCGCACACATGCCAAAGCCGGCTGCTACACAGGAGAAAATGGCAAGAAAGAAGCTGTGGTGGAGAAACAGACAAAAAGACAGTTTCTGGCATATTTTAGAATGAAACCAGACGCGTCGTTCCTTGGACAGGAAAGGACCCGAAGGGACGTTATTCATCCCAAAAATCTATCAAGTTTTGTCCCTTCACCCGTCAGACAGACGGTTTGCACGACCGTCTGATCGACGGTGGAAAACTGACGGGTCCAAGACGGCTCAGTATAACCACGTTCACCCATCTCCAGTAAGCCCAGAGGAGGATTTGCTGAAACTGGCCATTCAGTTGACGGCCGTCTAGTAGACGGGTGGGTATAACCACCGCCTAATAAAACGGGTCCATACAGGTCACGGAAGTATTAGAATTCACAAGATCCATTTTCCTGGACTTTGAAGTCGTGGAACGAAAAGATAAGCCTTTCAAAATGCTTGGTGTCAGTACATGTTTTTCAGTGAATGTTTAGTTCCTAACACTTAGGTGCATCAAAATGGCAAGGAGAAAAGTTTGGAATCTTTTTACCATCAAACCTGTACAGACCCTTTTCAACCTATGATGAAAAGACAGCACCATCTTCATTTGCATTACCCATTTATTTATTTTCACATCTGAAGAGATGTCACATGCACAGGTATTATTATTATTATGTACACAATAACAACTGCCAGTTTCACGCCATGTACACTGGTTCTTGTATGCACACCAAAAAAACAACGGTTCCTTGAAGAATATGTACATGGCTCTATGTGCTCGAATATTTACCATTTCACACGGATGCTGGTTAACACTGAATGGACGTTTTCTGTTCAACGGGCATGAGTAACATTGTATGTTGACGAGCCAACAGAAAATCGGAACACACCTGCAAGGAGAACAAGAGGATGAAATAATATGCATATTGCTGAGAACACAGACATCACTTCATTCTCAAAGGTGTTCAACAGTGGCAGGAATCTGGCATAGGAAGAAAAAAGAATTTTTATTCACTTACCTCACTTTCTGCAACAAGCTGTACAACATGTATGTGAAGGAATCTATAGTTCACTTCAGATCCCCCAAAACAAGCTGTTCAACATGTATGTGAAGGAATCTATAGTTCACTTCAGATCCCCCAAAACAAGCTGTACAACATGTATGTGAAGGAATCTATAGTTCACTTCAGATCCCCCAAAACAAGCTGTACGACATGTATGTGAAGGAATCTATAGTTCACTTCAGATCCCCAAAACAAGCTGTACGACATGTATGTGAAGGAATCTATAGTTCACTTCAGATCCCCCAAAACAAGCTGTACGACATGTATGTGAAGGAATCTATAGTTCACTTCAGATCCCCCAAAACAAGCTGTACGACATGTATGTGAAGGAATCTATAGTTCACTTCAGATCCCCCAAAACAAGCTGTACAACATGTATGTGAAGGAATCTATAGTTCACTTCAGATCCCCCAAAACAAGCTGTACAACATGTGAAGGAATCTATAGTTCACTTCAGATCCCCCAAAACAAGCTGTACAACATGTGAAGGAATCTATAGTTCACTTCAGATCCCCCAAAACAAGCTGTACAACATGTATGTGAAGGAATCTGTAGTTCACTTCTGATCCCCCAAAACAAGCTGTACAACATGTATGTGAAGGAATCTATAGTTCACTTCAGATCCCCAAAACAAGCTGTTCAACATGTATGTGAAGGAATCTATAGTTCACTTCAGATCCCCCAAAACAAGCTGTACAACATGTATGTGAAGGAATCTATAGTTCACTTCAGATCCCCCAAAACAAGCTGTACAACATGTATGTGAAGGAATCTATAGTTCACTTCTGATCCACCAAACATGCAATGGCATGGACAGGGGAAATGAATATCAGTACGGTTGGAAACCCCAGCATCAAATAAACTTGCTTTTTTTTTTTTTTTTTTGTAACCGCAGAGTTTGAAACAAAATACATGAAAATTGTTCATTTCAATACTACAATTATGAAATGCTAGGAAAGGGGGCAATTTCAAAGATGTACATATGCAAGACTATATATGCCAGTGGAAGTGTGTACAACCTATTTAGGTGAAAAACACAGTAAATCTTTCATGTGCAGTTGTTTGGAGCAGTTAAGTAACGGAGCTCAAGCAACAACAAAAGCAGGAAGTGGCAAACATTCCTTTTTATCTCAGAACTAAACAATTACAAATGCATATTACAAAACGGCCATCATAAATGCAACTGAAAATCATGTTAAAAGTTACAATGAGATGTTGCAATGTGAAAAGATATTTACAGATGGTGGAGGGGGGGGGGGGGGGGGGGGGGGGGGTTGAATTCTCAGAACATGAGTTCTTCAAAACCAGTTCCCCCCCCCCCCAAGGAAAACATGTTGTTCATATTTTTATTAGGACGTGCTCTTTGAAAGCGAGAGCGAGCAGGCAAGTTGGTACAAGTGCGAAAGATCAACTCCTGTCCAATATACACCCTTTGATTATACTTTGATTTAAAGAAAAAATGGAAAGCAATCTGATTAAATATAATTCTGGAACCTTTCAGTTTCTCATCAAGGGTTTGATGCTGACAATTTATCCAAAAGTTATTAGGTTCAGAAGTGTGTATCCTGCAGCCAAGCCTGAAAGTCGGTTGGAGATAACATGGTAAGCATCATAGCCTTTTTTGAGGGTTGTTAAAACAACGTTGTGTTGTAAAACAACATAACATTTTGTATAATCATTTCAGCACGTGGATAAGCAGGGGGCAAGGGGCCAAGTCTTCCGGGATGGGGAGGAGAACTGTGAGGGCACACAGACAATCAGAATGGTGTATAAACGCATGCGTACAACCCATCTCATGCAAAATTGCTAAACACTGGGGTTCTTCCTGACCAGTTCAAATATCACCTCAAAATTAGGTAAAAGAATAGAACAAACCACAGCTTTAACCCTCTGACTACCAAATTTTACCAACAACATTTCTGCTACCAAGTCATTTTTGTAAAAACGTCTTAAACAGATATAAATTGAACTTGTGAAACTGTTTAAAAGATGACTTTGTTTGAAGACCACTGAACAAGAATTTTAGAGCTGAATCCCTCTGAACTGTGTAACATGGATGTGGTTGTGGAGGTAGTTTGCTGTGCAGGTCATGTGTGTAAGTGACCATTGTAGTCACTTCCTTTGTTACAAAAATATTCGCAGTCCATCCTTAATCTATCTCCCCACTTCTTGGGTCATTCTTCTCCACTGAACTGTCTACAATCATGTTGAATGGGGGATGGTCGCACTTGACACTCGCAGAAAAACATCACTGGAAGAACTTTGCAAAAGGCGGCCAATTTGCACCATTGACTTTCCTAGAATGGCGCACCTTAATGCTGAAAGCTTTCCAAGTAATCTATGGGAGCAGAATGTAGCGTCGCCCTCATAGGTGAAATGGGGCTGATCTGTAAGTTAAGTGGAGTTCAAAGGGTTAAAGTGAAATGGATGTGCTTCAACAAGGATGGGAATTTCCTGTTCAAATTTGCAACCTGCATGTAAACCTGACCAACAGATTCAAAAAGAAAGAATCGCCCATGTGAGAGAGAAAGAAAGAATCGCCCATGTGAGAGTAAAAGAAAGAATCGCCCATGTGAGAGAGTAAAAGAAGGAATCACCCATGTGAGAGAGTAAAAGAAGGAATCGCCCATGTGAGAGAGTAAAAGAAGGAATCACCCATGTGAGAGAGAAAGAAAGAATCGCCCATGTGAGAGAAAGAAAGAATCGCCCATGTGAGAGAGAGAAAGAAAGAATCACCCATGTGAGAGAGTAAAAGAAAGAATCGCCCATGTGAGAGAGTAAAGGAAGGAATCACCCATGTGAGAGAGTAAAAGAAGGAATCACCCATGTGAGAGAGAAAGAAAGAATCGCCCATGTGAGAGAGAAAGAAAGAATCGCCCATGTGAGAGAAAGAAAGAATCACCCATGTGAGAGAGTAAAAGAAGGAATCACCCATGTGAGAGAGTATCTGAAGGAATCGCCCATGTGAGAGAGTAAAAGAAGGAATTGCCCATGTGAGAGAGTAAAAGAAAGAATCGCCCATGTGAGAGAGTAAAAGAAGGAATTGCCCATGTGAGAGAGTAAAAGAAAGAATCACCGATGTGAGAGAGTAAAAGAAGGAATTGCCCATGTGAGAGAGTAAAAGAAAGAATCACCCATGTGAGAGAGTAAAAGCAGTAGAACTTTCGATTTGCGTTTCAATTGTGTGTACAGCAACAAAATGGAGGGTTAAAAAGGCTCAAAATATTCAACGTTTTATCTGAACGCAACGAGTAAAACCTGGAGTCTGTTCTAGCAATTAAGAATGGTGGCAACACAGTTGTAAATAAACAGCAATTGAAAACCGTGGATCTGGAAGACAACTTAAGTCATATGCATGATGCAAAAAAAAAAAAAAATACAGGTGCCATGAGAGGTTCCCATTTCAACAGGTGAAGACAGAAAGTACTAAATGCTAGGAAGGTTAAAAGAAAAAAAAAAAAAGAAGAAAGGGAAAAAAAACTGCAGGGAAGGTTATAGAATTTGGCAAATTGCGTAGTCCGACAGACGACATTACACAGGAAAAATTCCTCTCAAAAGAAAAATCAAGCAGGGTGTTACAATACAAAAGTAATGGTGGATCAATAAAAAACATACAAATGAACAATAAACACATTTCTAACACATGAATGATTGAATATGGCAAACATCAAGATAAAAAAACCGACACTGAGACATACACGTTAAATGACCTAGCCTCCAATTCAGCTTTTTCTTTTTCATGTTAAAATCCAGTTGTTCTTCAATACAAGATAAAATTTTAAAAAATCTTGAAGGACCAATGGTCACAGAAGACATCATCTCTAAATGTACCTATTTTTGTTGTCATAACCATCAACAGTAATATCAAGTGGGTGGAAGCTTTATGATGTCCATTCTCGTCCTCAACGAGTCGCTTTTCTAGCAAAAGGCCAGAACTGCTGGTGTTGTGGAAGCTGGTCCTTACACAGCATTTCAAAGTATCTGCCCGTGTTGATTCTGCGGAACAAGAAACATCTGAGCTCAGTTGACTACCTGGCTATGGGGGGAGTGGGGGTGGGGTGGGGACGCTCGTGGACCACTGCATGCTGCTGGTTTATCGTTTTTAAAAAAAATCATTACTGTCACTGTATCCCAACGTGACACCACGTCAAAAGGCACATTCTATACAGCTCAAATCATTGAAAAAAGGTGTCCTAAAACAGAAGGAAAGAACAACTGCAGATTATACAGGGTCACAAATGTTTGAACATCTTGATGGCAGAGAAAACTGAGCTGCACTGAAAGCGTCAGATGTTCACGGTGATCTCCACCTCCTAGTGCTGTAACCTCTCGGGACAGCGTTTTCAAAACAAAAAAAAAAGGTGGGGGGGGGGGGGGTAGGAAGGGGGCGGAATAGCTCAGTGGTAGAGCACCAGACTCGTAATGTTGGTGATCCTGGAGTTGCAGGTTCGAATCTCCCCTGGGCCGTTTCGGTGCAGGGGGATTTTTCCCTTTGTGTTAACATTGGTTCTGAATCCATTTCCCATACAGTCCTTCGAATGAGACCGTAAACTGAGGTTCCGTGTGGTGAACGCACGCATAACATCTTGCACACACGTCAAATCCCATCACCAACTTTCGGAAGAGAAGGCCAGTTTGGCCGTTGGTATGGATGACACGTGACACATAGCATGCACCTTCCCGAAGTTGGAGTATGGCGTCCTTAATGGCGGGATAAAATTAAAACGGTCATACACACAAAACACCACTCCCTTTGTTGAGCGAGTGTGTGTGCTTGCGCCATGCATGAGTGCGCGTGCTACCGCTTCCTAAAATTACAACGTAACAGGAATTATTTTTCGTCTTTATCCATTTCTCCTGCTCAAAGAATGTCTTCAAGTCGGAAACCTCAAATGCGCCAGGAGTTCGGCTGACCACATTTCCTAGTGCTCCTCACCCGCCTCGTCTTTTGTCCCTGGACAAAACTGCCCTTCATAGAAATCGGCTTTCTCAACATGTGCAGAGATGAGTTCTCTCACATGGGTGGAACTGGCGACTCGCCTATTCGTGAATTTGGTTTGAAAAAAAAAAAAAAAATTCCACAACAGAGCCAGGAGAATGGTCTGCAAAAGGCAGAAATAGAGTAGATGACACTAAAGTTTAAAAAAAAAAAAGGGGGGGGGGGAGGGGGGGGGGACAGAAAAGGTGAAGTTACTCGCACAGAACTTGAAGAAAGCTAAAGATCCTCCGACATCTCTACTTTGAAGATGCAGGGGGGGGGGGGGGGGGGGGGGGGGGGGGGGGGGGGAGCTGGAAAGGGGTTAGGGTGGGTGAAGGGGGGGGGGGGGGGGGTGAGGTCAAAAGCCTTTGAGGTCAGTTATATACCTGCTTATGAACGGATCACTCATGAAGAATTCAGCAGATGACATGACTTTTTTAAAAATCTTGAAATCGAAAATCAAATTCAATCGGGATGAAAATGATTTAAACAACAACAAAAAAATTGCAAAGTTTTAACAAAAATGTGCAACTGCTTCCAAAAGAGGCGCATGGCTTGATCATGACTTGTAAAAAAAGAAAAAGAAAAGAAAAATGAAAAAGGAAAGAAAGAAAGAAAAAGTCACAGTTTGTCATAGTCCACAGTTGTCAGCGACGTAATTTTGCCTTTCGATCTGTTCTGTGACCCTGGCCTGGGTTGGATAATATCTGAAACCGACATCGTTCCAGCGCTTGTATGTCGGTGCTCTGATTGTCAGTGTGTCTTCCCCCCCCCCCCCCCCCCCCAACTTACTCCCCAGCCTCCCCTCCCCTCCGTCCCGTCCCTCGTTCTCTCCCTTCCCACCCCCACCCATCCTCCCGCTTCAAGGTTCCCCAGTGCACATTCCCAGCAAAAAAAAAAAAAAAAAAAAAAATCCACGTAAAAGGCATCCAGTATGAACGCAATGAACAGCTTTAAACTGAGAGAGAGAGAGAGAGAGAGAGAGACAGAGACGCAGGAGAGAGAGAGTATTCTCTGAACTAAAAGCATAAGAAAGAAAGAAACAAACGAAATACTATCCAGGGCCAAATCATGAAGAAACGGCTCCAAATCGACGAGACAGCTCGCACGTACACACGCACACCAACACACACACACACACACACCAACACACACACACACACAGAATACATGCATAAATGACACCAAAATTGGAACATGCACTACATGAAATATGATAATGAACAAGCAAAAAAAAAAAAAAGAAAAAGAAAGAAAAGGTTGTATGTGCCCGGTCGTGAACCGAGGCGTACAATCCAGTACAATAAAAGTTCAGGACCAAAAAGACGTCCCTCGAATACATTGAATGACCAACCGCCGGACAAAACTCCAGGATAAATAAGTATACCTGAAAGCTTTAGTTATCAGATACGTTTTGATTGAATAAAAAAGATTGTGCTCAACAGAATTGAAAAAAAAAATCTTAAGCAGTTCAAATGATGCGTACTTCATAACGACGATGCAGTGACCAAAAAACAACGTTTTTTGTTTTATTTTTGCCTTTTTTTCCCCTGCCAAGTTCTTGTACTCCATCTGTTCAACGAAATGTACTCATAACAGTATCAGCTCAGATTCTTCTATGAAGATGTTGATGCTCGAGCAAAGATTTGGAGAAATACAACCATTTTTTTTTTTTTTTTTTTGCTCCGTGACAGCTCCAACATATATGGTATTGTAACTTTTTGGGGGGGGGGGGGGGGGGGGGGAGAGGTCAGAGTCCCCTACTCCTGAGAACGCGTTTTCAGTTTTTGTCTGTTCATCAGATGAAATAAAAATGACACACACTCACGTACGCACGTGCAGGTGCGCGCGTGCACACACACACACGTACACACACACACACACACACACACACACACACACATCACCACTACCACCACCACCCACCACCATGAATGAATTAATTAATGATATACGAAACAGTAAACGAAAAAGGAAAAGAAAAAAAAAAAGAAGAAAGAGTACATGAACAAACGCGTTAAAGAAAGAGCAGCTGGTGCCGCCCTCAACCCCCCCCCCCCCACCCCCCCCCTCTCCCAGTACATGCCCGTGACGAAAGTGGGAAACATTCCTCGATGTTGGGAGTGTGGCTGCTTTAATGGCGGGATTCAAAGAAAAAAAAAAGAAAAGAAAACGGTCATACACACAATAAACCCTCCACTCCCTTTGTTGGCTAGGTGGGGAATAGTCCTTGCCGGTTTATACAGGGAGTGTCCCGCAGGAGTATCAGCCTGTGTACAGCAGAAGAAGTGGGAAACTTCAGAAGAGCAGAAAAGAAGCAGCCAGAACCACAAAGAACTTCTGCCAACCTCCACAGAACCTCCGGATGGTGGAGATGAGGCTGTACACCTAAAAGTAACGCGCCCTAGGCCATGCTTAAAAGGAGTCGAGTATTTATGTATAGGCAGGTAGAATTCGATGGTTTTGAGAATTTTCTTCATTGTGTCTGAAAAGTTGATTGACCACCTTTTCTTTCAGAGGCCTCTCAAGGTACGTGGCCAGGTGGGTTCGGCGCAGACAGATTGAAAGGAAAGCAATGGGACTGTGTGCAGGACTCACCTGGCGAAAAGACAGGGTTACGAGTGAACGAGTAGGCCTAAAATGTGACGTCAACTAAAGCGGGAGGTCATGTGACTGACGTCATTGGTGGGAATCCCCTCAAAACAAGTGAAATGAATGGTGGTGGTGGTGGGGTGGGTGGGGGGTTGTTGTTTCGATCAATTATCAGTCTGATATCAAACGCTGGCTCAAACTCATGCTAGGCCTTAAAACGCTCACATGGATTATACAAGAGACTGAGAGAAAAATGCTAATTCTGGCGTGGAGCCAAAGAGACCGTAGCATTATAAGCCCAGCCAAGTTCCAACAGTCCCCCCCCCCCCCCTCACCCCCGCCCAGCCCCACCTCACACCCACCCTGGCATCCACAGAGGTCAAATGTTGCTGGAATCGTTCTAAGGATCATCAGTGACTCCCAGCCAGAATAACTGATATGGGGGAGGTGGGGAGAAAAAAAAAAACTGAATGACAGACGAGACTGTGTCGGGAAGGACAAAAGAAAATGTCAAAAAAAAAAAAAAAAAAAAAAGGATAAGGGGAGGAACGAGCGAAGGAGAAAGATGGTACGAGCTCTTCATACAGTAGAATTCAGCAAAACTGTACCGTGGACAGTTCCTTCCGTGAGATGGGAGGACGCTTTTACATAGTCCAATAAAAAAAAAGGAAAAAAAAAAGACACTCCCATCCCCCGGGGAAAAAAAACAACAAAAAAAAACAACAGACAACGAAAATTCTTAGCAAGCAGCGCACATTAACATTGATCAACTGAAGGCGCAGAAGGGGCTTATTTTATTTCAAGAGCCCGGCGGTCAAGAGGAGGGTGGGGTGGGGGCGAGGGGGGTGGGGATGGGGGGGGGGGGGGGGGGGGGGGGGGGGGGGGGGGGGGGGGACAAAAGGGGAGTTCTGAACAACAGGTTCAGCGTGGGGGTCTCCATCAGCGGACGCAAGATCATTATTGCGGTGTGATGATATGGCCTTATTTCTCTCTCTCTCTCGTTCTTTCCTTTATTTAAAGAAAAAAAAAGAAAAGAAAAAAATCCAAGATCTACACCGCTCTGTTCTCTCAATACGTTGAGGTTGTTTCTCCAGCAGTGTTATTTTCTAGTCCACTTATTCTTTATCATTTTTAAAAAAAAGTGGTACCATCCCCCAAATTATGTTCCCTTGTGGCGTTACTCCTACACCATTCATTCCATCTCCCCCCCCCCCCCCCCCCCCCCACCCCACACCCCTCCCCCGACAACACCCACCTGCACCACGTCATATCCATCGTTAGCCCCAATCTGACAATCCACAGGAGGAAGCGATCAATAAAATCTACGTAGGCAGCAGTGATATAGTTACCACGCACAAATGGTTATTACTTGCTATCGATTCCAGATTGATATCATTAAGGTGTACATTTCCTTTGGACTCAAAAAGTAGCAATAACAACAACCACCACCAAAAAAAAAAAAAAAAAAAAAGAGTAAAATTCGTCGTCTGGTGTCTGCAATGAAAATGAAGTCGAGGCTTACTCAGGGGAGAGAAAAAAAAAGGGGGGGGGGGGGAGGGGGGAGGGAGAGGGGAGAGGGGAGAGAGGAGAGAGAGAGGAGAGAGAGAGACATAGTGACAGACAAAGTGACGAGCTGGGGGGTGGGGTGGTGGTGGTGTGTGGGTGTGTGGGGGGGGGGGGGGGGGGGGGGGGGGGTACGGTGGCGAAAACGAGTAGGATGGGGAGCTTACAGAATTTTCAAACGGCAGACGAGAGTAACACGGTAACCAACGCCGTCATTTCACTTTGAAAAGTGACTGCCCAGTTCTACTTTTGGCAAATCGGATTGTTCATAGTTTTCATCCATAGTGATCTATAAAGCTGTACTCCAAAGTCAAAACGGCAAAGTACTCTTTGTCAAAGGTAAATGACCAGTTTCATATTTTGAAAGACCTCCCCCCCACACACCTTCCTCCTCCCCCTCCTCTACAACAACAAAGGCAAAGTATTTACAACGGTTCCCACCGGTGAAACCTGTCTCGCGTTAAAGTATTAAACTTCCACTGTATGTATAAACCATGCATTTAATTTCTGAATGATATTCTGTTCCTTAAGAAGTTCACGGGATCAGTTAATGTTGCTTAGCCCATCCGAGGCGCAAGAGTCCGTAGCAGGGCTGTCACTTCGTCAAAGTCTACTCTCTACACAGATATATACACACATACACACACACGCGCGCATGCACACACAGTCCAACTGAAACAGATTTTCTTTAAAAAAAAAAAACAAAAAAAAAAAAAACATGCTACAATCCCTTTAAAATATTCGCTTTAAAATCTTTCTCCCAACACACACACGTACACGCGCGCACACAACACACACACACACATCTAAAACAGATTTTCTGAAAAGATACTTGAAGCTGCTTCAAAAACACAGGATTTTTTTTCTCTCGATCAGACATCGACCCACTCCCTCTTCCCCCCCCCCTCCCCTCCCAGGAAAGCAGATTATCTAAAATGACGCAAAAAAAAAAAAAAAAATAAAAAGGTTTTAAACTCTTTCTTCCAACATTCGGAATTGCGTTTGCGTAGATGTCGACTAAGAAAAAAAGAAAAAGAAAAGAAAAGCTAAAATTGCTCTAAATCTTTCTTCCAAATAGAGGATTTTTTTCCCCGCCCAGTTCAGACTCTAGTAGCGCTTTCAAAACACATTTCTGTAAGTCGGACTTACAGCACAATAATATTGAGTCATTCAAAAGAGACTTGTCAACGGCTGCACCAATTCCGAGTTTACACACACCCACACACACACAGGGGCAAGAACTCCGCGAAGCAGACCTCGCATGTATGAGATTTCATGGCTTCGAACTGCCCGGAAACACGGAATGAGACATACATGATAATGCCCCCCCCCCCCCCCCCCCCCCCCCCCCTCCCCCAGCCATTTTGAGAGATTGTCAGGAGCACAAGCATGCACCGGCGGGTAACTTTCGATGGGACAGCTTCAGTTGGGGGGAAAGGGGGGGGGGGGGGGGGGGGGGTACTTGAGATGCGTAATGAGCAACGTGACAAAGAGGATGATTGGTGGAAATGGGAAGGAGGAATGTAAAGGGGGGGAATGGAAGTAAGTTTTTTTTTGTCTTAAAAATATAAAGCATTTGCAGTATGAAAAAAAAAATTATAGACGAGAAGGCGCTCCCCCCCTCCCCCCCCCCCCCCCCCCAAACTGTATATACATTGACGTTAGCTCCATTCTCTGGTGATTAAAGACACCCCCCCCCACCCCCCCACCCCCCGCTTTTAAAACAGAAATGAATGTTACTGGTTCCGCCAATGACAATCCCGACAAACACGATTACAGGCCCAAAACACATTGTCCTTGCGGAACAAAAAAAAACAAAAAAAAACAAAACAAAAGTTTCTTTTTCAAAATTCGTTTCAATTTCCCGCCTTCAAGGTCACTTCGTTTTGAAACCACCAAGTTTCGAAATATCGTATAAAGAAACCCGGGGTTTATATGTTAGTGAGTTTCCCTCCCCATTGGAGGGGTGTCTCACCCTTGGAGAAATAAGCTTGTGAAGGCTCATTTTTGAGAAGCATTTTTTTTTATTTTCCCCATTCACCCACTCAAGCACATACTGTTAGTTAGGCGGAATCATCTACCCACTGCAGATATGAATGCGTATCTCCCCCTATTTCTTCAATCTAAGACATAAGAGCAAGCTTTGTTTATAATTCAATATTTCTTGCAGTCATTGCAACACCAAGCTGCTCTGTAAGTTGCTGGAACGGTGCGGTACTTATCCTTGGAATTTATTAGTTTGTTGTATTTTAGTCCCTTGCGGATTCATTCCAAGAACTTGCCCTCAGCACTTTGTGTCTTAGAGGATATCTTTTTACTTTTCACAAGAAAATGTACTTTGTTTCGCTCTTTTATGATTTTTCTTTTGCTTCTTAGGTGGCACCTTTGGTTGGTTTTTTGAAAACTCAACAAACATACTACGGTATTGCACACCAACCTTTTCTGGGATTGTATTCTTCTTAAAACTGAAAAGGCAGAGGAGTCAAATTACCACTATCCGCGGTCACTGAGGAGGAAACCACCAAGTTTCGAAATATCGGTATATGACCAGGAGTTATATGTTAGTGAGTTTCCCCCCCTATTGGAGGATGTTTCAACCTTGGAGAATATAAGCTTGCTGAAGGCTCATTTTGAGAAGCATTTATTTTATTTTCCCCATTCACCCACTCAAGCACATACTGTTAGTTAGGCGGAATCATCTACCACTGCAGATATGAATGCGTATCTCCCCCTATTTCTTCAATCTAAGACATAAGAGCAAGCTTTGTTTATAATTCAATATTTCTTGCAGTCATTGCAACACCAAGCTGCTCTGTAAGTTGCTGGAACGGTGCGGTACTTATCCTTGGAATTTATTAGTTTGTTGTATTTTAGTCCCTTGCGGATTCATTCCAAGAACTTGCCCTCAGCACTTGTGTCTTAGAGGATATCTTTTATATTTTTTTACTTTTCACAAAGAAATGTACTTTGTTTTTGCTCTTTTATGATTTCTTTTGCTTCTTAGGTGGCACCTTTGGTTGGTTTTTTGAAAAACTCAACAAACATACTACGGTATTGCACACCAACCTTTTCTGGGATTGTATTCTTCTTAAAACTGAAAAGGCAGAGGAAGTCAAATTACCACTATCCGCGGTCACTGAGGAGAAACCACCAAGTTTCGAAATATCGGTATATGACCAGGAGTTATATGTCAGTGAGTTTCCTCCCTATTGGAGGATGTCTCACCCTTGGAGAATATAAGCTTGCTGAAGGCTCTTTTTGAGAAGCATTTATTTTTTATTTTCCCCATTCACCCACTCAAGCACATACTGTTAGTTAGGCGGAATCATCTACCACTGCAGATATGAATGCGTATCTCCCCCTATTTCTTCAATCTAAGACATAAGAGCAAGCTTTGTTTATAATTCAATATTTCTTGCAGTCATTGCAACACCAAGCTGCTCTGTAAGTTGCTGGAAACGGTGCGGTACTTATCCTTGGAATTTATTAGTTTGTTGTATACATATATATATATATATATATGTGTGTGTGTGTGTGTGTGTGTGTGTGTGCATGCGCGCGCGGGGTGTGTTTGTATATATGAAGAGAGAGAGAGAGAGAGAGAGATGGATGTACTGTAAGGCCTAACATCTGTATATTGCTGCGATGCTACACTTTTATTCTGTCTAAGATTGTGTGTGTGTGTGTGTGTGTGTGTGTGTGTGTTGCATGCGCGCGCGCGTGTGCGTTTGTATATATATATTATATATATATATATATAGAGAGAAGGAGAGAGAGAGAGAGAGAGAGATGGATGTACTGTAAGGCCAAAACATCTTTAAATTGCTGCGATGCTACATTTTTCCTGTTTTGTTTGTGTGTGTGTGTGTTTTGGGGTTGTGTGGGCGTGCGCGCGCGCGCACCTGCACACACTTCATTGAGACCAGTAGTCTATAATTCTCTTCATTCTCTTCCTGACGTTTTCAGCCCCAAGTAACGTCAAGACAACCCCGGCAGTTTATTGCAAATCGATTTTTTCGTAAATTCGCACTTCATAACAGCTAAAAACGGTTTGGTTTTTCCCAAATCAGTCTTATGTTCTCAACCGAGATGAATTTTTGGGGGGATTAAAGTTCTGGGTCAGTCTTCCCTCGCACTGGTGTGGGGGGTGTTTTGCCTCAAAATAGAGTTGAAGCCGCGGGTGGTTTTGAAGTCCTGGTAGAAAATCCGATCGCTGCAATATTACCCCCCTTCCCCTTCCCCTCTCTGTGTGTGGTGTGTGTGTGTGTTTTGGGTGTGGGGTGTTTTGGGTGTGGTGGTGTGTGTTTTTTGGGAGAACTGTTTTTTTCTTTTACATTTTTCACCCTAAAAGACCCCCCATGAAACGACCCCCGGTCGTAATAAAAAGAAAGGAGAGGGGAAATAAATCTTTCTTAACATGGTCCAATTTTTTCCAGTAAGCGTCGGGTTCCCCCCCACCAAACCCCACCCCACCACCACCATACACCACTTTGAAAAATGAATTTGGTGGGAAAAAAGAGGCAGAAAAACTAGGGGACTGCAGATAAAGCGCTGTATCCACATTTCACCCCTCGGCACATCACTTTTCGACACCCCCTCCCTTCCACTCCCTCCCTTCCACCCCAAAGCCCATCCGGGTGACCCCCCCCCCCCCCCCAAAAAAAAAAAAAAAAAAAAAAAAAAAAAAAGAAAAGAAAAAAAGAAAAACCCAAACAAACAAAAACAACAAAAAACAAAAAACAAACAAAAGAAAACAAAATTTCATGGAAAGTGAAATTGTAAAGTTTATCGCTGTAAAATTTTTTATAGAATTTGGGAGCAAGACGGCATCGTTTGTTTCTAAGCGACTATAAATCCCTTTTTCCCAACACAGTAACTACAATCGTTTCGCGGAGGAGATTAAAAATCCCAGAGACAAAAGTTTGTACTAAGGCCGGGTTTCAGATGATTAGATGCATCACGCATGGAGAGACGATTGCCACAAACCAGGTTTTAGTACGGACTTAAAAGCACGCCTGAAATAACAGCTACAAAACCAGGTTTTTTTTGGGTCCAAAATTCACGTGGCACTAAAGACTTTTAGCGATACACCCCCCCCCCCCAAAAAAAAAAAAAAAAAAAAAAAAAATCACGTATCAGCCTATGTGAGTGCCCACACTTCACATTTGGGGACTCTGCAAAAAACCCCAACCCATAACCGGAAATTTACGCGCTAAGGGAAATAGCGAAATTTTCAAAACCCGGGTTTAAGAAGGGACAAAAGGTTTTCCCCAAAACCCAAATTGTATGGATGCACCACAGGAGGAAAAAAGGGGGGGCCAGGATTCAGCTCCAATGAGATGCCACACAAGAGGGGAAAATTTCGAACCTGTGTTTTTCCCCTTCGTTATGAGATGGACTCTAAGACACAAAAAAAGGTCAAACCTGTTTTTAAAAAGTTGTTTATGAGAAGGGGACACACAACTGAGATACGACAGGGGGCAAAAAAGGTTTCGCTTGCACAAAACACACACACAATACACACCAAAAACACACACACACACACAGGACAAAAAAGTATTAATTAAAACCAGCTTGCACGCGAGCACAAGAAAAAAAAAACACACACACACACACAACAAACACAACAACCCAAATTCTCCCCTTCCCCCCCTTTTTTCCCACCCCCCGATCAACCTGCACCCCCCTCCCCCCCAAAAAAAAAAAATATTCATAAGAGGCATAAATGAATAAAATGAACGATTAACCCTTGTTTCCCGCTCCCCCCCCCCCCCCCCCACACACACACCACCCTATTTAACCTTTTTTTTGCGCCCACGACTAGAGGGCGTTACATGCGGTCCAAGGAAATGACAAAAAACTAATAGCCCTTCCTCAGGACATCCCGTGAACGGTTTCAGCGTCACTACCTAGGCAAACTCCAGCGCCCTTTTTTGGGGGGGCTGCATGACGCCATGGACGCGCGCGTGCAATAACATGATGAAATCTTGACGCATTAAACGGGTTGACTAAACGTTTGTGGGCGCACTCCCGACCCTTGCTCTCACATCACTCCCCAGAATGATTGCCGCAGCCGGTAAAAAAACAAAAAACAAAATGAGAGCGAAAAGAGTAACGTGGAACAACATCGCAAAGGAGGCCGAGGTAGGAGCAACAACATAAATCAAAACAAATGGGCAACACCCCCCCCCTCCCCTCGTCCGTCCCCCTTTCAGTGCATCGATCAAAAGTTTAAAACTTATGAGTTATCGTTCTTATCACCAATGACCATGATGGGTCAGCACAAAGCCACTGATTCCTGCTGGGCGTCAACTCGTTACCCGCACACACGTCCGTGTAGGTGAAATATCGAATGCTGGTTGGCCTATGGGAAAACAAAAAAACAAAACAAAAAAAAACAAACAAACAAAAAACAACAACAACAAAAACCACAAAACCCAAGCAAACAATTTCCACATTCTTTTGACGCGTGAAACTGAAAGTGGTGTTTTTTTTGTTTTTTTTTTAAAAATTTTCTTCAGTCTCTTGGGGAGGGGGCAATCTGTAGTTGTCTCCCGTGTTGCTTTGTTTCCTTTTTTCTTCCCCCTTTAATCCGTACCCCTCTCTCCTTTAGACTTGACCATTGGTGACTCCAGTGATTTTTTTTTTTCTTCCTTCCGGGGAGAGAGGATAATGTGAAGCCCCTCCCCTGCATCATACGTAAACCGCATGTATATCAAAAAAAAAAAAAAAAAAAAAAAAAAAAAAAAAAAGTGTGTGTGTGTGCGCGTGCGTGCGCGAACGTGTGTTTCGGTGTCCGACCCTGAGAAAATTCAGTAGTAAACATCCCCCTTGAGAAAAAACAACAACAAACAAACCGAAAAACATACGCAGGCAGAAACCAATTCCCAAAACGACAACGCGAGTGGCGCCACCTCGTGGCGACGCGCGCTCTCCTCTCTCATGGGCAACGCCCCGAAGCTCACGCACAGACAGATGACGATGAAGCGATAACACTCCCATCTGAAAACGATAAATGCAGTAGCCTACAATGCAAGGCTGATTTGCGGTTGGGTACAGAGTCGTGATACGATAAAACTGGAAAACAATAAATGCCATACAATGTAAACACCGATCTGCGCGTGGATAGAAAAAGTCATGGTACAATAAAACTCGAAAACAATAAATGCTATACAAACGTAATATCTATCTGCACTAGGGTAGAAAGTCGTAATACGATAAACCGAAAACAATAAATGCTATACAGTGTCACACGGCTCTGCCCGTGGGTAAAAAGTTACGATACGCTAAAACTCAAAATAACAGATGCAATACAACAACGCTTCAGCGATTTGCGCTTGGGTTAAAAACAAACAAAAAAAAACAACAAAAATCAAACACACGAACAAAAAATCGAGACGGGCGACACGTACGACTCTTGTTCCGCCGTTTCATCTCTGTATAGTGCTGGCTTAAAAATAAACTCACGAGCAAAAGTACAAATCAAGTAAACTCACAAGCAAAAGGCAAAAAAAAAAAAAAAAAAAAAAAAATCAAACTCACGAGCAAAAGTAAAAATCAAATAAACTCACGAGCAAAAGTAAAAAATCAAATAAAACCACGGGCAAAAGTAGTAATCAAATAAACTCACGAACAAAAGTAAAAATCAAATAAACTCACGAACAAAAGTAAAATCGAAGTCACGAGCAAAAGTAAAAATCAAACAAGAGTATATGATGCTGATCAATCGATACAAGACATACCCCTCTCTCTCTCTGACAAACACGCGCGCGCACGCACGCACACACACACACACACACATTGAGAGCGATATAATAAACGTAGAAGTACAGGCAAAAACCATTAAAAACAAATTCAGACATGGACCCTCCTCCCCTCCCTCTCCACCTATCTCTCAATTCTCACAACCCACACCATAAATATCACGGCTTTTTATCAGATAACCAGCTTCGGAACTGATCACCTAATTTCTCCTGTAAACAATAATTTCTCATCGCACAGTTCCCGTCAACGCATCATCATGCAGGGTTTTCTCTAGGAACTGGAATCGGTGGTGGCTGGGATCGTCCGCCATTCACGCATGCGCACCACAACAGACGGTCACAAATCGGAAATGCCAAAGCTATTTTCAGCACGCATGAATGAGAAAACTGCACCCACTCTGAATAATTTTCAGTCTTTCATTCCATGCACATAAAACACGACAACATTTTACGAATGTTTCTCCCCTCTCCACATACAAC
>CM031613.1:78024392-78030908 GCA_018398815.1 Conus ventricosus | reverse complement strand
GCTAAAATAATAAATTCATTTTTCATTAAAAAAAAACACAACAAGAACAAAACCAGCCACATAAAAACAACAACAAACAAACAACACAAAAACCGGTTAAAACTTGAACGAAAAAGAATCTCTAGCAGCTCTGTGTTATTAACAACAAAACATTTTTTTTCTTTAGTCATACTGCTCGAACCGAAAAAAAAAAATCTGGGATGTGTGGGGCAAAAAAAACACACGAAACAAACAAAAATCCATTCAGCAGTGACTTTGGGTTGCTGGGGAAGTCACAGCGGAAGGCTTATGTTCCCCTCCAGCGCTGGTTCTGTGATAACCGGAAGTCGTGGACAGATGGCGCTCCGATTTCCGGCAGAACGTTGCCCATTGTTCCATGGCTGAAAGCGTGTGCGGTGAAGAGAACGACTTCTTCTGGTGAAAAAATTCGTCTTTCACTCCGCACACCAAGAGAGAGAGAGGAGAGAGAGAGAGAGAGAGAGAGAGAGAGAGAGAGAGAGAGAGAGAGAGAGAGAGAGAGAGAGAGGAGAGAGAGAGGAGGGGGGAGAGAGGGAGGGAGAGAGAGAGACAGAGAGAGAGAGAATCATGCTGCTTATAGCCCAGCCGACCGAAAAGGGCCATATTAGGGATGTCACCAGGTTGAAGTCAGCCCTCAAGTCATATTGTTAAAAACAAACAAAGGTATAACTCACACCCACTGGAAATTTCGTTAAAATCTTTCGTTCGTAAAAAACTTAGATCATATGAAAAACGCTGATCTCTTTCAGAAATTCAAAGATCACATCAGGGGGGGTATTTCTGAGCAAGGAGTCTGCTGTGAAGTGTTTAATGTCTCACATCATGCCAGTACCAACGCTCTAAAAGAGCGTGTTTCACTGTGAGTGGTTGGATGAAGATACTTTATCTATCCAACAGACACATTATCTAATATCACAGATGCGAACAGACGTAAAAAATGAAGTACACTACTATTACTGCTATTACTACTACTACTATCACTACTACTTCACACACACACACACACACACACACACACACACACACACACACACACACACAATCTCAACGCCAGGTCAAAAACATCCACGCATGAAACGTCAGGAGTCACGAGCCTGACCACTTGCGGCTCGTTCTTTAAGTGAAGGGCCCCCCCTTCCTGACCCTGTCGTCAGTTCTCTGCCAGGTGGCATAGCAGCGTACACCAGGGAGAGGTGGCAGCTCTTCCTTTGGGGACACTGATGTGAGAGGTCAGTGTCAGGCGGCGCAGCCATCCTTCCAGCCGTATGGGTGACGGCGGGTCAGCCTGTGCTGTCGCCAGGGGGACGGCTCCTACAGATGTGGGGTGGTCGGCGATGGAGCGCTGCCTGACTGCGATCACCGTGGCCCGGATGCCCTGCTTCTGAGGGTCGGGCATGGTGGGCACCCCTTTCGGGGTGGGGCTGAAGGATTGCCTTCTCGGCCATTATTTGCGCGGACCAAACACGGGACTCGTGGGGCGCTCCAGCGACTTTCGTCCTGCTCCTCTTTGAGGCGGCCTCACGCGGCGCAGGACCATCGTCACCCAAACACGAAGAAGGCCGCCTGACGGCCCTGAGACAGATCTTTTGGGTAGGTGGGGGGGGGGGGGGGGGGGGGGGGGGGGGGGGGGGGGGGGGGGGGGGCGAGGGGGGGGGGGTAGGAGGGGAGAGGCGAAGAAAACCGCCGACCACCGTCGGCCGACCAACATCACAAAGTGAACCGGAGTTCATACAGAACCAGAAACTGAGAGAGCAACAGACGACATCTCCCTCCCCCCCCCCTCCAACCCGGGAAACCCGACACAATTCCACTGCCAAAGACAACTGCCACGTTGAACACCGACTTCGGTCTGTACAGTACTCTGTCCTGGCCTCCGCGGCCAATCAGACGAGCATCTCAACCTTCGACTTCGACTGACCCCCGCCGCATCAAGAAAGGGGGCCGACCACATCAGGTTAGCCCAGTCGGTTCCACTGCGCTCCTCATGTGTGTCGATAACGCTGGAACCACTCAGCTGGCTCCTTCAGGAACCGCGCGGAGAAAGCTCACGGCTTGGTAAGTGTTGCCGCATAGCATTCGCCAAGGACTTGTGTAACGCCCGATCATTCGTGAGGGATTCCAGCTCTGTCCAGACAGCATCGCTCCCAGTCAGCCGATGAGCTCCAATCCCCTTACCCCCAGTCAAACGAGAGAAAACAACCACCACCACCAAACACACACACACACACACACACACGATATCTTGAGCTGAATTCGAAAAGATAAATGATTGCTCGTTCTTCGTTTTCGTTGTCCCGAATGTTTGTTCATCCTGCCTGAAGAAAAACCAAAGAGGTCGAAACGCGTCGCGTTTTGTCCTGTAATTTGTTTGTCCACGTTAATCGGAGGAGTCACTTCAAATTACTTTTAAAATTTGAGACAAAAAAAAAAGAAAAAAAAAACAACACGAAAACGTACAACCACAACTCTACACACACACACGACCGGGTGCATTATTCTGCTGTGGGGAAAGTCAGCGGTTTTCTTTCTCTCTCTCTCTCTCTCTCTCTCTCACACACACACACACACCAGCAAAATCCTCCCCAATCCCTCCTCCCACCAAAACCAACCTACCAAACAAACACCAAAGGCTCACCCCCCCCCCCCCCCCCCAACGCTTGACGAATCGGAATTGATCGTCTACGGGCATGACCAGGTAACACCAGTTGACACCCTCACGTCTCCACACGTCTTGCTGTCAGCAGCAACAGACATGCATGCACTAACGCAGTTCCCCCCCCCCTCGCCCCCCCCCCTACACCTCCCGCCACCCGCTCCCCCATGATCTCTCAATGATCCCCCTCCTAATTCTGTAGACGTTGCGGCCTTCTAAAGTAGAGGGGAAAAAAAAACCCAACAAGCTCTGCATGAACTTGCAATTTAAAAGACTTGCCGACCTCAAAACGCGACCCAAAACCAGCAGGTTTCAACATGTATGAGATTCATGAGGAAATCTTCCCCGAGCTGAATTAATCCTCTCCCTCCCTGGTTCAACGCACCTCCACCCCCACCCCTTCCCTCCCTTTCCCGCCCGCCCCGTAAAGAATGAATACCAGAATACATCAGTGATCACGTGACCATTTGACCGCAGAGCTTCAGATGAGCTCGGTTGGGGGGGGGGGGGGGGGGGGGGGGGGGGGGGGGGGGGGGTGGGGGGGTGGGAGTGGGGAGAAGGGGAGTGGGGGTGGGGAAGGGAGGGGTGGGGTGGGGAGAGGGGAGGCAACCGCCTCCCGCTAACGTGCCAACCGTCACAGGCAAGAGTTACGGCGCTTTACTTCCAAGCGAACTTACCGCAGGTGCAAGTAGTACGTACATAGAGGCTTCAAAGTTGTTCGAGGTTCACACCTTTACCGACAAATGACGCAACAAGACAGCGATAACTATTTTTTTTTTTTTACAGAACAGGAAGGACGAGAGGCAGCGTGGGGTGGGAATGAAGGTTAAAGAACCTAACAGCACACCGCTGCCACCAGAACGACCACACAAAACACACACCCCCTTTAAAAAAAAAAAGCCCAGCAACAACAAAAACCGGTATTTCTTCAGATTGGACGCCAGCGGAAATTTATACCCTCTACACGTGACCAGAAAAAAAACAACAACACTAAAAACGATGGTCTTACCACTGTGCCACAACACGACACAGAGACTCAGATGCGATGCATTAAATCACAAATACGGCGCATGCATGTGAGGTGAGTGTGTGTGTGGGGTACACTTAATTAAAAGGCAGCTGTTCTCACGTGTGACAAAAGCGCACGGCAGTGGACCCACTACACATATTTCGCTCTCGAATGGACACGGGGCATAAACAAGCGGGGAAATCACCATACCCAGGTACCCAGCACTGCAGTGTCACTATGAGATAACCTAAAACACCGTTGCCGTGAAAGACGTCATTTGCACGTGAAACACATACATCCCGAGGAACACATGCATAAAACTTGACCTAATTCTCGACGCGTGCCTACCAGTTCTCTGTATCCTGTTTACAATTATCACTTAGTTTTTTTCCCCCTATACTACTACGCGAAGCGCACACACATATTAGCGCACGTGCGCACACAACGCGGACCTAGGACACGGACAGACAGGCAGAGGCACACACGAACTGTGTGACACGATGCAAAAGCTTTGTGTGTGTGTATGTGTGTGTGTGTGTGTGCGCGCTGCTTGCTTGTGATACGTGCATGCATGCGTACGTGTGCGCGCCGTGCGCGTGTCTCTGTGTGTATGAGCCACAAGAGAGAGAGAGAGAGAGAGAGAGAGAGAGAGAAATGCATGCACATATTCGAGAGCCCCAGTAGTAATCAAATCGGTCCTGAAGTTCTGACTCCCGCCACTCATGTTATGCCCGAAGACCCCCCCCCCCCCCCCCCCCACCCCCCCCCCCCCCCCCCCCCCCCCCCCACCCCCCCCCCGCCGACCAACAAGTTTGACCAAAGCGCGTTCAAAAGAGAAACGTGTACCTGAAATGCCCTTTTACCAAAAAAAAAAAAAAAAAAAAAAAAAAAAAAGGCGACGGACTTGGTTGAAATGAGACGAAAAGTAGGCGTGATCTGACAACAAAAATGAACTAAATAGACGAAGGAGTGAACTAGATGTAAAGCTAGAGACGATGGATGATCATCTGTTGTGGATAAAATGCGTAATGCCCCCTTTATCACACCTTGCCTTCACCTAGACAATCTTTCTCGCCAGACTGTAACGATTTGCCAGGAGTTGACTTGCTTTGGCTTACCAATGGACATGGTTAAACCTCTACCCCAACCATCCACTTCCGTGCAAGAAATCAATAAGGAATTAAGGAATTACTTTTGTTCAGATTTTTTTTTTCTACATTCCTTCCGTAAATAGCTTCTTTCCGTCAAAAATCGAAGCACACTGAATTGCTGACAATACTGAGAATGCTCTAGAATGGGAAACTAAATCAACTGTAATATAAGTCTCAAGCTCTTGTACGAAAGGCAATCCTGCTGCTGTGTACGAAAGGATCCCCCCCACCCCCTCTGTTTGCTACTGGAAGAGGGTATTACTCAGGAAAAGAAAAAAAAACACTTAAAAGCCGAACACACACACACACACACACACATACACACTACCCCCATTTTTTTTGAAAGAATATACTGGAACGGAGGTTGTTGACCAAAAATATTTCAGCAAAACCATCAACCTGGCTTTCCTACATAAAACTCACTTTATTTGGCCGGCTATCGATTGCTTTCCCAGCGAGCACGCAAACATACCATAGGTAAACCCACTTTACGATGCATGAGATGCATACAGAGAGCCTCGGTTTGAATCAATCTTCCGGCCTTCTAATTCACACATCCGCCCACAAAGGCAAGATTGGTATGAATACATGAATGAAAACGCCCTTACTGAATGTGCATTTCAGGAGCAAAAATGAACCTCACCAGTCACTGGTGAGACGCCGATCAACAAACAACGACCAGCTGAACCTGACTGCAAGTACACACGACATTCCGTGCACCAATCGGAACCTACCAAATATCAGTTTTGCAATGACAGTACTTCGGGTAGCCTGGAATTTGAAGAACTCTCTATTCAACAACTACGGGATAACTTCAATGTGAAAAAGATAGCCCCTTTTTCTTCAAAGGTCAAGTTCTAGTTAGTTGAAGTATGCTAGTTTGAGTGGTTGTATAGGCTTATCACAGAATAGTTCGGATTCTTTTTTTGTATTTAAAGTCACCTAATTAAGTTGTGAAATATGTTAATGTGTGTGATTATTTAGGCTGTCACAGAACTGTTAGGACGTTTTCTGTTTGAGTTCACTTAAACCGTCGACAGTGGAAAGACATGGCGGAAAGGATATGAACATCATCTTCTTTCTTTGAGTGTCCACCTTCATCGAGATGAAGATTCTGACACTTTAGTGTGTATGACCGCTTTTTTTTTCATCCCGCTATTAAGGCAGCCATACTCCAACTTTGGGGAAGGTGCATGCTGTGTGTAACGTGTCATCCATACCAACGGCCAAACTGGCCTTCTCTTCCGAAAGTTGGTGATGGGATTTTACGTGTGTGCAAGATGTTGGTTTAAATAACTTTTATTTCAGAAACAAATAAACAGAATACCTTCATAACTGACAGGACGAATGAGCAACAACAAGCCCTAGGCTTATACAAGATGTTGTGCATGCGATCACACACGGAACCTCGGTTCACAGTCTCATTCGAAGGACTGTATGGGGAATGGAGTCAGAACCAATGTTAACTCCGAGGGAAAAATCCCCCTGTACCGAAATTCGAACCCGGAACCTCAGGATCACGAGTCCGTCGCTCTACCAACTGAGCTATTCCGGCCCCCATAAATGCGAGCGGGTGTTTTCAAGCAGAGAACCTGACCTCCAGATTCGTGCGCTAATTGATTCGGTATCGGATGTAGGCTGAAAAAAAAGTCCACATTGACAACATTTCTAATAAACAGCCTGAA
>CM031613.1:78004392-78019392 GCA_018398815.1 Conus ventricosus | reverse complement strand
TGGGCACCTTCGCCCTCAACCAGTTTTCGGGCGAAAGTGGCCCAGAATAAAGGTTTCCCTGTTCTCTGACAAGTAAGACTTCAAACTATGTTTCCCTAATCATTTTCGCGCATACAGTCATTTTCAATACTATCATTTTTGCAGAGACAGTCACCAAACTAAAACTTGGCTGAGACCCTGTGCGAACACCCCTAATTAGAGGGCTTGGGGTTTGTGGCAGGCAGTACCCCGGACGGATCCTATGACCTGTAATTATGGCGCCATAAGGTAGGGCTGGCGTCACCTGGCCGTGTGGCGAAGGGTTGCCTGTGATATTTTCATTTAGACACGGAGCCATAGACATACGTGTTCTGCGTTTCACAAAATACGTCGTGCACACACACAGACACACACACACACACACACACACACGTGCAAACGCATGAACGCACGCACGCACACTCACTCACTCCGCACACACACACACACACATGCACACACACACACACACACACACACTATTTAAAAAAATGTGCCCCTGGTTTACAGTAGCATACCCCTCGCCTACGGTGGCGTGCTCCCTGTTTACATTGCAGGTGTGCCTCCGGCCAAAAAATCAATACTGCTGCACTTCCCCCCTACCCCACTCCTTCCTGCCCAGCTTGCTCGATCGCACCATATTACATCAGCCAACACTGCCCGCGTGGCGGCGCTGTCACAGCCTGGCCAATCAGCGGCCGCTCACGACTAGGTTAACCCACACATTCTTCCACTGACTGCCGGGCAAGCAGGATGTGTGTGTCTGCGCTGTGGGTGTCTAACCGTTTACTGAAGAACAGAATTGTGTATCTTAAAGGTTTGTTGGCTCAAGGAAATGAAAACGTTGAAGGCAGTATTGTTGACAAAGATGTAGCTAGTTTTAATACGTGTTTGGCTATTGATGAGATGGTTCCTTATCTAATAAATGGCGCTGCATTGTTGAAAGTGGCCGAAGCAAAACAAAACCATCACGCGTTGATTGTTGGGAGCTGGCTTGGGACAGCTAAAGCCATGTTTAAAAAACATGGCGTTCATTTCTTAAGGCGGAGGTAAACACGGCTGATTCGTATGCTAAAACTTATATTTGAAACATTTTTGCTGTTCTCCCAAGTAAAAATGTTCTCAGTTTGTTTGTATTAGACTTGATTGATTGTTAACTACAGATTCAGTGTTATGGGGCAAGCTGATCTGTGTATTAAGATGTGTATACTTTTCTACTTTTCTAATTCTAACCAGTTCATCTGCCTTCAAGGGTGCCCTTATGCAACTGAATGGCGATTTTCGAATGTTCTGGCAAACAAACTAGATAGGGTAGGCAGACCTTAGTACATTTACCAGTATGGAGAGGAGTAGTGTGTGGCTAGCACTATCTTCATATAAATGCTTTAAATATACAATGCCGGATGTACTACTATGGCGGTTAGAGCTGCCATAAAAGCTTGGCTACAGCAATTACTGCTGTAACCCAGTTGCAAGCCCGGTTGAGAAAAGAGGGGCACAGCAAAACTAGGGCAAGCGATCAGAGAACTAACGCTCCACCCTAGAGCGGCCAAGGTCGCAAGTAGCAAGCCGTTTCCAGCGCTCCACCCTAGAGCGGCCAAGGTCACAGTAGCAAGCCGTTTTCCAGCGCTCCACCCTAGAGCGGCCAAGGTTACAGTAGCAAGCCGTTTCTTCATCGCTCTACCCTAGAGCGGTCAAAGGTCACAGTGGCAAGCCGTTTCTTCAACGCTCCACCGCTCTATCCTAGAGCGGTCAAAGGTTATCAGCAGTGAGATCAGACTTTTTTTGCTGCTTTGTCGCTTTGCTGTCTACGCTTCACCTGCGTCAACGTCCTGCTTCTACGCCCTGTTACAAACTTTTAGGCTGCCTTTTTGTACTTTATACAATTGTCTTGTTTATTCAATCAGGCTTTTGTTAAATGCACTTGGTGGCTGCTTTGAACTTGCAACAAAAGAGCCAATGCATCACAAAAACGCAAGCACTGTCTTGCACCAAGTGGTGTTACACATGACAAATAATAAAGCTCTGTGTCACACCACACACACTCCCACCCCCAAGTCACCCAAGTTCTTAATTAAGTTTTTAATTAAGTCACCCCAAGTTTATAATTAAGTTTTTAATTAAGTTACTTCAAGTTCTTAATAAGTTCTTGATTAAGTTTTTAATTAAGTTCTTGATTAAGTTACCTCAAGATCATAACTAAGTCATCCTTTAAGTACAACCAAGTTCTTATTAAGTTATCTTATAATTATTAAAAAAAATACAATCTATGTTTTTATCTTAAATAGAAAATGTCTAAGTAGTCACACACCCTAAAAAAAAAGCGTATTTTGGGATGTCTTCTCACGTTCTTGCATAGATCTTAATGAAGGTCTTACATCCGAAGCAACCGCATTGTTAAAATTTTGGGTTAGGAAATTCTTTTAAGATCCATGTTTTATTTTTTGACTTCATCATTTTATAATACCCCAGATCTTTTTTTAAAAAAAAATTTTAAAATTTAAGTTCTTAAAATATTATTCCATTTTAAAGGATAAAATGAGCTTTTTTTAGGGCGGTTTTGGCGTGCATTTGTTTTTTTTTCTGATTTAGCGGTTAGGTTGTTTTAATTTTTTTGTTTCTGTTCCCATTGGTAATTTTTATAGCCGAATAACTGCCCCCCAAAAAACAGCAGCAATGGCGCCAAAAATGGCAACATTTTTAAAGTTAAATTTTCCATGAAGATTTGGGGGCCCCTTGTTCACAGGGAGTTTTTATAGAGGGCATTGAATCAATTGTTTGGCGCCGGCGGTTTTATTTTTTTCAGAGGGTTTATTTCTAAAACATTAATTTTTTTTGTTGTTCCATTGCTTTTTTTTTTCGCTTCAACCGCCAGGATTTTTTAAGGGCCCCCCTGATTCGCGTTTTTGCTGATTTTCTGGCTTGGTTACTTTCCCAAAATGGTTCAGTGTTTTCTGTTTGGATTTTCGGGCCCCCCGGTCTTTTGAAGGGAAATAAAATCTTAGTTTAAAGTTATTAACCCCTGAAAAATGGCGATAACAATGTTCCAAAATTGTAGTATAGTCACACCCTAGAGCTCTAATGACTTTTTTAAAAAATGGATCTTGCTTTAAAAATCTTTGGTAAGATCTTTTCAGAACATGGGAGAATCTACTGACTTTTTAGTGTACAAACTAAAACCGTTTCCCCCACACTTTTCACCTTTTCTAGACCCCAGCTCCCTTCATCCTGTTTGATACTTTAAAGTCTTGTGGCGGCATCTTTGAATCTTTTCTATGCTGAATTCAGTTCCCAGGAATTTTTGTTTTCCACATGCTGCCAAAGAAACAGCCTCTCCTTTTTGGGGGTAATAATTGATACAACTTGGTCATTATAGTTCAGGAAGGGTTTGGCCGCCTTGTACTGTATAGATCATCCTGTTCTTTTTTTTAAAATTTTAAAATTTTTTTATTTTCTAAAAATAGACTGAAAAAATGTTGCTAACCTTGATACCCTTTGCGTTATGGTGGTCTAAGTGTAGGAACTCAAAGCTTGGTAAAAGCTTGTTAAAAAAAAACCCGGGAGATCTTTGGGAAACAGACTTTTTAGGGGTTCAGCAAGTGATTGTTTGTTGCAGCTTCTTTGCTACGAAAGATTTTTTAGTTAAACAAGGAATAAATTCCAGACAATTAAAATGTAAATAAAAAAAAACATTTATAAAAAAAGGCTTCACTCGCAATAATGATAGGCGGCGCTGTGGTGAATGCGCTTGCTTTTAGCGGAAAGTAAATTTTTCATTTAGTAAAATGCGGGATGACGGCGAGAGAAAAGACATAACAAAGCTAGGAGGAATAGCGCTGCACAAACGCCTATGAAAGGCAGAGCTTGAGCAGTTGATTTATTATGCACATGAAAAGACAGGGGGATGCAGCTACAATTTAAAAATGTTGATCAAGCAATAAAACCCAAAATTATCTAGTAACGGCCAAACCCGGGCCGACTTTCCCCACCAAAAAATTTGTGACTTTATCAAACCCCAGAAAAACAAAGATGCAAGAAATCGCGTTTATTGTCGTTGGTATGACGTTGTGTATTTTGTTGCACATAATTTGGCTGAGTAAAAAATGAACAAAATCTATTATTCGCCAAAAGGATATTGGAAGGGAATAACAGCAATTAAAAAGCTAAGCCAAGCAGCTGGAGTCAGTGAACAAACAGCAAAAGAATGGTTATCTAAACAAGCGATTTGGCAAATTTATTTACCAGCGCCTAGACGAATACAGAGACACACTTTGTCAATACAACTCCAAACGACACCATCAAATGGATCTTCTATATTTACCCTCTGATAGGATTAGACGAAAAAGATTTAAGTACGCACTCACAGTCATTGACATAGCTTCAAGGTACAAAGATGCGGAACCATTAACACAAAAGAGTGCTTCTGCTGTTGCTGTCGCATACAACTGGTATACCAACGAGGCCCGCTAACTTACCTCGCATGATTCAAGTTGATGATGGAAAAGAATTTAAAGGCCAAGTGAATCAATTATTGTTGAAACATAGAGTTACCATTAAAAGAGGCATTCCGGGAGTTCACAGATCACAGGCTTTAGTTGAAAACTTTAACAAACAGTTAGCCGAAAGACTTTTCTCCTACCAGTATCACAGAGAGCTGATTGACAATTCTCGCAACACAGAATGGGTTAGAAGACTGCCCTCAGTTTTGCGCGCAATGAATAATGAAGAATTTAAAGGACTAAAACCAGTACAAGCAATCAAAAGAAAAACAATAAATGTTGCTGAAGACTCCAGTACACCCAGCAAACTATTACCGTTTGGTTTGAAAGTAAGGTACCTTTATTTACGGGAGAAGAGCAGAAGGGGACACTCGCATCAGGGCAACCGATCCAGTTTGGAGTGTTGATCCATATGAAATAAAAAGAATTGTAAAAATGAATCCGCCCGTGTATTATTTACGAGAAACTGACACAACAAAACAACCGGCTCCTCAAAGATCTTTTGTGAAAGAAGAACTGCAGATAATTCCGCCAGACACAGTTCCGCTTTAATTAATTTACGTAAACATATTTTGGTTTAAAATGGAAGGCCAGAAGGAAGCGAAGAACGAAACAAGAATGGTAAAGGAAGAGACCTTGAAAATGATACGGGAATCATTTCATGCGTGTAATGCTATTAAGGAAACATTTTCGGGGATTAATCAATGCATGCTAAATCATCCAGATCACCTACAACTCAAACCCCAAATTGGGAAAAAGAATATCTTGAAATAATAAAAAAAATTCGAACGCGTCAAGCAAACATGAGAAAAGATTTAAATGAACTGGATGACGCTATGATTGATCTTATAATAAAAGTTGATGAAAAATATAAAACCCCTGTTTATGCGGTCCTCCAGTGCCGATTGCATATGAAAACTCCGGATTAACAAACACCCGTTTTGTGTTTGTTCTATCTAATGACTTCTTTGTTACAACAGTTGTGTTGATCTCATGTAGATTAGATCGCAGTTTTACGTTGTCATGATGAAAAGTCTTATTGCCAAACAATGCTTCTTTGTAGTTGTCATGTGATATGTTTGACTGCACAACGCTGCGGGATATTCCTTTTGCTTTCTTAATGATTTTCTCCTGGCTCGAAATACTGTACATTTTTGACCTTAGCCCCACATACTCCTTGATCACCTTTCCAGATAATTCATCCTTCATCTTTCCTAAAACCTTCTTGTTAGTAATTGAATGCAAAGGCGAATCTTTAGGGTAATCAGATGTGTCGTACCACCCCGCATGCCCTTTAGCTACTTCGGTTTCCATGTCTTTATAGATGTCTTCAGTAGGATATCTATAACAAAACTGTCTGTATCTGTGTAAAGTACTCTGGACTCAGGATACGAGGGCTTAAAGTAGTCATAAAAGAAACTCTAACATCAAAAGCTTTGATAATTCTAAAACGGTAAACCCAATAAATACAGGTTTGTCTAATTTGACTTTCTTTTTTTTCATCATTATGCCGAAAAAGCTGATCATGAAATCTTCTGAAGTCCTGATAATTTGGTTTTGAAGTTAGCTTAATTGCTTCGTTCTCTTTGGTGACCAATCTGACAGTCTTTCGCTTGTGCGGATTCTCCATAGTCTTTCCAAAACAGCTGTTGTTCATCAGCTTGAAAAAGTCTTTTTCTGAAGCATCTGTGGATTTAGTTCTGAGGTCAGTGTTCTTCATGATGTATGGTTTCATGAACTGTTCTTGATCAGAAAGCAATTATGCGATGGACGCTGTCAACTTCAAACCATGTCTTAAATAAAATTGTAGAAGTCTGTAATGACAGACATAATTTTTTTTGCCTCGAAGATTAGGCACAAGTTTAGGGGCTCTCTTGGATCCATCTTTAGACTTTCTGCTGCTAATGGATAGTCATTATGTAGGTCATGGAGTTCATGAGGATATTCTAAGTCAACTTCTAGAATGAAACCACGCTGTTGATCAGGCGTTAAACTGCCCAACCACTTTAATGCCTTTTGAATATTATTCGATCGCCGCCTGTGTACATTTTAAAGTTGCGTAATGGAAGCGATTGCGCCATAGCCCAACCATACAGATTGTTTGCATCTAAATACATGAGATAGTTAGACCTTTTACTCGGATCATAATGATCCAAGTATTTGTTGTTTGCTTTACAGTAATGATGCGACGCCATACTAATTCCCCACGCAATCCGTTTTCAATCATCTGAAGCATTGGTAAATCTGACAATAAATCAATCTTTACTCCAGTAAACTTTAAGAAAGCATCCCAACTCATCCCGGCGCAGAAATGTAATGCGCGGGATCCAGGCTATAATGTTTCATGCAGGTCTTTCTATAATTTTCAAAGACGTCCGCCAACAAACATACATCTGCCCTTAAGTAGGAGTCATGATAGTCTCCCATCGTTTTACAATCTAACTTCTGCCACGCATCTTGAGCATGCTGGTAATCAGAATCGCTGATGTCCTTTCCTCTGAGACTAGAAAAGAACGCGCCTTTAGGAGGAAGTGTATCTTCATCAAACCTTTCCCAACTGTTCATGTACTCATAAGGGTAAACACCCTTTCTAACAAGCGTTGGGTCAAAATATTCTTCCGTTATTGGGCAGGACTTTAAGGACATAGCTAGTGACTCTAATGATCCCATCATGTGTTGCATAGAGTCATAAAAAGACATGTTATTTAGATTAAAGCACATGTACTTTTCTGATGACTGTGCAATGCATGCTACCCTTAAGGCGCTGGTTACTGCTTGCATTATAAGGTGAGAGTCGTAACCTCGCAAGTTGTGAAAGAATACAGGCAGCTTCCATGTCTTTGGTTCAAACTTTAGTTGAAGATTGCATTTACTGTGCGCTGCTCCTCTAAACTTTCCGCTAATGTGATCATGGTCTCTTACTTTTGGATTGGCTTCGCCTGATGAGAGGCCTAAACCGCAAATCCAACAATGTGTGGATGAGCCATACTGTTCTTGGTCTTCAGGCGTCATTATGATTTCAGATAAATTCAGATTATTAGAACAGTCATTACGCACTTGCTGCATGCGTTTTAAGAATGTTTCTGCAGCATCTGGTCCTCTATATAATTCTGGTTCTGAATAAACGCCATCCGACCTAACAATAATGAAGGCAAATGAACAAATCTGATGATTACTCATTAAGACTGTTTTTCGAAGTTTTTGTGGTGCTGGCCCTTCATAAGGAACAATAAGCGACTCGAAGTCTGCGTAAACTACGTATGGACTTGTTTGCAGCCGTTTCCAGTTCTTAAAACTAACTTTAGATCCTGGCGGGGGCGTAGTTAGTTCTGTATTACAGTCTACAGAACTTTTACAATGTTTCTTATGTTCGCTCGCGGCTTGAACAGATGGCATTCTTGTTAAACATTTTCTACAGAATTCTTGTTTGCCATGATCTTTTGAAGTATGCTGCATTAGTCTACTCATTGTTCGTATCAATGTGTAATGCGGTAGCCCTGTTGGCGAAGACATTAGGAGTAAGTCCAACATGATTTTTGTCTGGTTCGCCTATTGTTGGGCTGTTCTTGGTCACTTTAATTGGCCCAAATTTGTTTCCTCATCCCATGTGTATACATTAACAGTTATTGGTTTGTTTTGTTCTTCAAACTGATCAATTTGATCTACACTAACAGGAAAGGATATTCCATTGAAGTTAAGATCTTTGGTGTATTGCCGATAGTTAGTCACTCTCTCTGCGTGGTCGCGGACATGATGCAGCCTTGCAAGAACGCACCACATGAAACATTTGTTGTCTGAATTTTTTATGTTTAAAACTGCTCTCTTTAAAACCAACTCCCGAGGTAGCGGAATGTAAGCCTTGCCTACAATCGGTGCATACTTAGACTGTTTTAATCTGATCTCTAAGACTTCACCCTCTGACCAACCAGAGCCTCTCATTTTGGCTTCTTCAGCGGCAGCATCAAACTGTGTAAGCAGTTGGTCTGCCCAACCGGGTGTTAAGTCATTAGAGAAAGAATAGTCTGCTGTTTAGTTGAGACCCAGACTTCTAGGTTTTCTTCATTTATTGTTACATAGTCGATTAAAACAGCTAACATTACTTTAACTGGCGGGTCTATTGTTAGTTTACTTGGAACTTGAGAATAGCATGAACAACACTTGCCTGTACGTTTGTTGGGTCAATAACTTCTAAATCAATATCATTCAGTGCTCTTGATAAACGCTCTCTCTCGAGCATTCCTTCAAACAATTCGTCTTGTCCTTCATATATCTTAGCCATGCTGTCTTTCTTTTCTAAGCCAAAATATTTATTTAAATTAAAAAAAAAATACTTAATCAGAATCAATATCGACGGCCTTTTTGTGCTTGGACTCATAAACTAAAGTATAAACACCTTTTGGTGTTGTTAATGTGAGCTGTTTAGAACAGAGTTTAATGTCTCGTTTACTTTTTTTAAGCATTCCTTTTTTATCTGCTCGGCGTCTGGCTGTTGAGAAAAACTTGTCCTCGCCTTTCTTTGAAGATCAAACTTTTGTCTTTTGTAGTCATCAAAATCGACCTGTAAACGATTAAATTCTTCATCCGTGATGTTTGAGTCAACAAGCGCTTTATTTATTGTCAGTTTAAACGAACTAAGTTTAGCCGTTATTAGTTGAACCATAGCAGTGTGCTTTTGGAGTTTAGTTTTTAATTTTTTGCCAGCAGCCCCTACGACTAATGAACACAGGCCGAGAGCTAAAGACAAACCTCCTAGAGGTAAAGCTGCGGGTGCGCCTATGCCCGTTGCTAAGAGACCAACACTCGTTCCTGCTGATAGAGCACTTATAGTTGATGCTCCAGTATTAACATATGTAACAGCATTAAAGGCAGCAGAATACCTTCGTTTGGTTTTGCTGTATTTTGAAAGGTCTTGCTCTAGTACTTGCTGCATTTGCGTAATGTTTGTTAATCTGAAGGTTTTTATGTTAGGGGTTTCTATACTATCTCTTCTTTTGGCGGCGCTGTAGGCACATTTGGATAAACCTGAACAGACATGCTTTTTATAAAATAAAAATAATTTAGTATTGTATATCTTTTAATCTGTTATTTTCAATATTCAGCTGCGCATCATATATTAAAAACAAATGTACATTAAGCGGTTTATCGGCTTCTTCTTCTTTATCAATTTGAATGTTTATTACGTCTCTCACAGTTTCTCCCGCTTCCATGTAACTGATTATCCTCCGTTGACCTTAGGTCAATCCATAAACCGTATTTTGTTGTTAAATAATCATCAAGTCTTACACTGTGAAGGTGTAGATCTTTAGCCACAAGGTCAACTGTTGGATTTCTACACCTCCCACCTCCAAACAGTTTTCTTATTTCGTCAAAATGATGATAAGGTTTAAGCCCGCTAGCATAGATTTGGTTAGGACTGCCCTCAATCGAGCATTGTACTTTCGTTATTTTTGGATTAAAAAACTTTTCACTTCCTCTTTTGAATGGTTCTTCATCTTCACACAGCAATAAAATACCTTTAAGCGATCTTGCTGCGGCACTAAAACTAAAATTCCATATAGTGTCTGCCCTGCTTTTGGATATGTTGTATGATGAATCACTCTTTCGTAATATATTGCTAATTTTAACTGATATTGTTGCTCAATCAGCCTTGCTAAATTAGGGTTGCTAACAACGTCAAACTCTAACGAGATGTCAGAAATGCTGTACTTTGCTTCGGTGTCTGATGATTTGATAACCCGTTTGTATTCATTAAAAGTTAGTTCATATGACAATCTGTCTTTTAATGCTCCTTGAAAGTATGGGGCATGCGCTTTTAACAACTCAAAATCTAGGGGAATGGAAAAGCGATTTCCAAACGCAAAATTTACAGCCACATACTTTTTGCCGTCTTTAGTATCTGCGGCACCTATTCTATGTTTTAGTGCTTCTTCATTTTCGATTCCTTGAAACGCAAAGTCAGCCCTTTCATTCCCAGTTAGCCATAGATCAGAATAGGTTAAAAATATGTCTGCATTGTGTAAAGAAAATATTTCTTGCCCCTCAAGTTTTATAGAAATTTTCTTAACGATTGCCGTCCCAGATTCTGTACAACTGTCCTGTTTGGGTCTGTTGTTGAATCGAGCGCTATTTTGAAAGTAAGACGCGCAGAGCCTGGCACAATCACGTCATTTGCTCCTAGGTCTGGAAATTTGACAGTAAGAATTTGATCTGCATCAATAGTAGATGGATTATTTGGAACAGTAATAGTCCGCTTATTTCCCTTCACGCCAAAGGGTTCTTTCAGTCTTCTATGCGGGTCAAGAATCGAGCCATGTGCTTGTGACATTTTTTTTTATAAACAAAATAAAAAATTAATTAATTATTTAAAACCATGGCAGGCATTGAAGATGAAGAAGATTATGATGTTTTTGATCCTGGAGACGACATGAGTGAAATGATCCCTTTAATACAACATCGCTCAATGCTCTCAATGCGGCATGAATTAACAGAAAGTAAGGTTAAATCATTTTACGAAAGTTTAGGCCAAGAACCTCCCGAATTTATAGACCCAAATGATTTTGAATTAAAAGATGATCATTTGTCCTGTAAAAAACGATCAAGGGCAACTTGTCGGCTTACAACTAAACCCGACCCATGCAAGTTTTTAGCCAAGAGTACAATTATACAAAGACTCAGTGTGAAAGATCAAAATCGACCTTGGTCTTGTTAGACCGAAATTAGATAAGGATGGCAGTTGGCTAAACTTCAAAACACACTGCAGAACTCCCACAGCTAACCAATACAAAACAAGGAACTTGAAGACTTATATCAATCAGCAGAATGAAATCATAAATGCAATAGAAGCAGAAAAAGTTTTTTCAGAAGAAAACAGCATAAAGACAATACACGACGCACCGCGGCCCATGGCGAGAACTAACAGCCCTTGATCATGCTTTTAAGAAGCATCAGAGCGAATTAACAAACAAATTAGCAAAACTAGGTGAACTAATGGATCATATTAAAAAGGAGAAAACAGAAAAAACTCCGTTGAGGCTGATGACGCCAACTTAGGCCTGAATTAAAGAAAGAATAAGACAAAGACTAAAATATCTTGAACAAGAAGATCAGCAAGACTAGAAGCGCTGACTACTAACCGAACCAATACGAACTCAATTTAAGAGAATAAGAGAAACTATCGAAAAAATTTATATGAAGACTCACAACGCAGCAGAACGAATACAACGCTGATTAAGAGCACGGAGTCACATTAGCAAGCGTTTATCACGTCCTTATTATTTGCAATACGTACACTGGTGATGGCTATTAACAGCGGCGGTGTCGCAAAGTTTCAGTACCTCCACCGCCATCGCCTCCATCGCCGGCCTTATAGAAACCTGGAGGTAAAAAAACAACTTGATCAACTTGCAAGTTAATTAAAAAATAGCCGGTAAAGCTAAGACTCTTTACCAGGAATATTGGGGAGTATGTCAGCTGGCTTTTGTCTACTGCAAGCAAAGTATTGGCTTTTATGGCCGAGCACTTATGGCATTAGTTCTTGTAATATTGGATAACTATTTAGTAAGATAAAGACCTAAGTAATCCTATGCCATTTAAATCCAAGAACAAGCGCTGTCTTTTCATATTCATGGTCATTCGCGAACAGAGTCCGCGAGCTTTTGCTGAGTCATCAATGACTTTGGGGGTTGGACTTCGGGATTTGATGACTTTAATCTGGATTGTTTCTTACTAATTGGTTTGTAATATTACTGGCTCAGAATTTATGTATGTCGTTTATCCTAAACCTTCCTGTTCATGCCTGCATAAGAATTTCATTATTATAGTTTATTATTGTACCTATCTGGAGTCTGATGTCTAAGGCAGCATGTATAATCATGCCAACAGCAAAGTCTACTTTCGATCTTGCGTAGTGTAAAACATGTTGTAACCTTTGAAATACTGAAGGCAAATCAACTGTAGAATTAATGGCGTCCTCTAAATTTGCTAAGGTATTTGTTTTTTTGTGGCATCAAAAGCAAGTAGAATGATCAGTTATGCTCGATCTTGCCTGTGCTTGCGAACCCTAGCAACACCAAACGTAAGTAGAATAGATTCTTATATTCGTTCTACTATTCCCGCCCTGGTTAGGCCCTTAGGAAGTGTCTAAGATAAAGTTGTCCATGCTGTTTTATGCTCTTGCTGTAGGGACCCGGCTCAACAGTTGGCCAAAAAGAAGATTTGAAGGAGGAATGCCAGTCATAGTTATACTGATCCTGTCGTTCCCGAAAATAAAGAGTCGCCTAGCCATGATTATGATCCAACTTTGTCTAAAGCCTGTCTTGATGTTAAATTGAATTCGTTACAGATCCTTTCAAAAAGCCTATCATTCGAGTCGTGGGGCGGAGTGGATTAACGGTTTGTCATTTGGTATTGGCGCTTGCAAGTTCATCAAAATACTCCTGAAGTGTAATAAAAATGAATCTGTACACTGACCTCACCAAAGGATCATGGTGATTTAAATTGATCGGCAGAACGCCACACCACACCCGGCGGCGAGCTGAAATGCGCAAAACACAGCAAAGTTTACCTGGTTCTGATAAAACTTTAGCATCGGATGACTAAACGCCGCTTTCGTGCTGCGGTCGTTTTCAATAGGGGTTAAGATAGCGAGGAAATGGTAGTACTCACCTTTTTATAAAAGAAGGCAGTCTGGTCACAGCAATGTCAAGAGTATCAGGTGCTATAGTTTTAAGATTTGTAGTGGCGGCCAACAGAATAATTGCACCATATATTGAATGCACACATTTTTATTCGTTTAAAAAAAATGTTTGTAACAATAACCAACCAAGACGTCCTTCGTTTTAGAACATGCAGTTGAAAACGATTGCGGACCAAATGTCGCACCTCCATGAAATATTCTACAAAGTCTATGGTTTAAATATAAGTGTAATCCAGGAAGACTAAAAAGATTTCAAAAAATTGATAATGCAGGAACATGAGTTAGCCAGTTTTAACAATAGCTGTTGGTTTATTACGGTTTTTGCTCACTAAAAGAGCAATGAGTAACTTCGACCTTACACTCAAACTTACAATGCGAATCTAAAAACAATGTTAACATTCAAGCCTGAAGAAGAAGTAGGTTACTATTTCGATAAAAGAACCTAGCTACAATGTTAAGGCTTTACAGCTAACACTTATAAAATTAGAGTTACACCAACCAAAACTTCTTATGAGTTGGGAAAGCCCTCTCGATCTGCATTACATTCATTACTCTAATTACTTTGGATGATCTGAGTCACAGATGAAACTTATAATGACTGAAGGCCCCACTGTTTTAATAGCTCTGCCGTCAGGAAAGCTGCATATTGCGATTAGAAATTTATACAATTCGCCTATTTACAGTTACAAATTAGTTTGTGGGAGGGTCGGATCATTTAATATAAAAGATCAAAGACAAAACGGGGAAGTCCGTAAAAAATGTGATAACCTGCAACATTGTTTTTGGAAATAAAATAATAAACTGTAACTAAAAAATGGTCGCGGGGCCAGAAGAACCCCAGAGTACATTGGCGCCTGTAAGGTGTATACCTTTAGAATTAAAAGACCTGCAGACCTTGCGGACTGGGTTGAACAAATGGCCGAAATAGTCACCTTTGTATGGATGTTTGAGGACCCTAAAGATGGTGATTCTAAACGTAAAGAGGTTGGCGACAACGCAAAAAGTTTCCTAAAACTAGAACAACTGCGCAATCTAGAGGCAAATACTGTTGGCCATTATGAATATAATAAATAGTCGAAAACCTGACCTCATAAATGGCACTTAGAACCAAAATTAAAATGGGACCTAAAATTTTGGAATTCATAATCCCATTTACATTTTTGGTTTGGCCGTCAAAAAAGTTTCAGATAAGGCATTCAACTCTGGCCCTTTACATGTAATCTTATGCCAGATACAATATTCGGAAAGAGATGAAATAAAGCCTTAGGGAAAAAACAGTACATCCTCCACAGAAAGAGAACGGTTTTAAAAAATCTCCACAAAATTACAGTTCATACCGCAAATGAAATTAGGGGACGGCGTTCACAATAATATTTGAAATTTCTGTCTAAAAGATAAGGAGAGGGATGGTGTGGGCGTTTAGTGACGTCCTTTTTTAAAGGAATTCTAATGTAGCTGCAAAACTTAGACGTTGACAGTCTTAAAAGTTACTGTTGTCATGCTCACAATGTGAGGATATTAAGGTCAATAACAACAAGCAACAAATCAATATTAGTCTTAATAGAAACAATCTTACAGCACTACTGAATTGGATTAATCTTACACATTTAGACCTATAGATTTTATTATACAGAACAAGTTTTAACATGAGGCATTGATCAAAACAATAACCGGATAGATTAAGTTCGTTATAAAACTATGGAGCAGTTAAACTTTATGACAAGAAACTCTCCATTGCTCATGTTTTGTGGGCCAGACTGTTTGTGGAAAAACAATCTTTGTCCCCTA
>CM031613.1:77974392-77996892 GCA_018398815.1 Conus ventricosus | reverse complement strand
ATCTCAACACCTTCTTTCTCCTCAACCTGAACAAAACACTTCCCCTTCCCCAATTCTACTGCTTCCCTCGCCTTCAATCTGAACCAACGGTCCCACCCCTCCTCCTCCCCTCTCTATCTTAACACTTCCCTCCCTGAATCATAACAAACACTTCCTCTTCCCCTTATCATAATACGTCTGTCCCCCTCAATCTGAACAAACGCTTCCTCTCCTTAGTTGTAACACATTCTTCCCCTTCAATCTCAACAAAGGCTTCCCCCCCCCCCCCCCACCTTAACACTTGCCTCCCCTCCAGTCTTGACCTATGCTTCCCCTCTTCCAGTCTACCCCCCCCCCCAACCTCTCCCCCTTTATCTGAACCAATACTCCCAATCCTTCCCCTCCCCTCCCCCACCCCTTTTCTCAACCAACCCTCTTCTAACTTAAACCACCCCCACCTCTCCTCTTCATCTCGCCACATATTTCGCCTCGTTCCTTGCAAAGAATCCGCATTTTTTTTTTTTGCAGTCTTTTGAGGAAAAATCCGCATTTTCCCCCCAGTCTTTTGCGAAGAATCCGCATTATTTGTTGTTGTTGCAGTTTTTTCGCTAAGAATCCACATCTTTTTGCACTCTTTTGTAAAGAATCCCCATTTTTTTGCAGTCTTTTGCAAAGAATCCACTTTTTTTGGGCGGACTTTTGCAAAGAATCCGCATTTTTTGTTTGCAGTCTTTTGTGACGAATCCGCATTAAAAAACAAACAAACATGTTTGCAAACACTTCCCCTCCCTTTTACACTCCCCCCAAAACTCCCCCGTGTGTTTCCTCAGCCAGTGGTGGGTCACCGAAACAAGACTGCTGGCAAACATTCAACGATGCAGCGGTTGGAGAATGTGTGGACAGTTGCAACAAGTTTAGTCCTAAGAAAAAAAAAAAATCGGCCATGCTTCGACGTATTCTTCAGTGTTACAGCCCACAAAAAAAAAAGAATGCATATCCAAGCTAAAAACACCAAAAATGACACAGCAAATATTCTGCATGCGTAAAAAACAAACAACTAATAAACAAGCAAACCAACCAACCACAACACAAACAATTCATCATTATTGACAAGTTGTGGTCCACAAACACTCGTCAACATCTTATACAGGAAGCGATGCCGGGCAGCCATGTCTTTCCAGTGAGTGTTTTGTATACTAAATGTAAACAAAAAGAAAGAAATAAAAACACGAAGAAAGAAACTGGTAAGAAAAAAAAAAATCCTCGTTCGGTGTCATGTAGAAAAGTAGAGCCCACCACGTTGGTTTCTTAAGAAACATGTCCACTCCCTCCAACCTCAGAAGAGAAAAAAAAAAAAAGGCCAGCAGAGGATGTTGTTGTTGTTGTTGTTGTTCTTGTTGGCCAAGTGTCTCAGCGTTGAGGGGTCGCAGACCTAGACTTCCCCACCCTCACAACCTCCTAACTCCAAAACAAACAAACAAACAAATCCCCCCCCCTACCCCTTCCACCCCCTACCCCCACAATACTCCCAAACAACAACAATAACAACAAAAAAAACCCACAAAGTTTTTCCCAATGATATCGAGGGTCAGGCAGAGAACAAGCTTCAACCACAAAACGCTCCCCACCCCACTCCTCCCCCCACCACCCTCACCTCCCCCCCCTTTCAATCCCCCGCCCCCCCCCCCCCCGCCCCACTCCCCACCCTCCAATTTTCCCCACAAACAGATCTGACCCCCACAATTCAAGAAAAGACAACATCGTTGGCAAAAAGTGTGTCAGCGAGGCTAGGGGCATGATTCCCTCCCTTTTTCCGGACAGAGTCCGCTTTGGGACTTAAGCGCAAACAACGTCCTCCTCCTCTCTCTCTCTCTCTCTCCGTCTACTTCCAGCGTTATACGATGGTGATGGCGTTGTTGGCCGACGACGATCCGCTGCCCCCGTCCTTGCCCTGCCCCGAGGAGGACCCCCCCGTCCCTGGCCTGTGGATCATCTTGTACAATCCCGAGTCTGCTGCCTCGCTCACCCCGACACCCCCGGGCCCTCCTCCTCCTCCTCCTCCTCCCCCACCGCGGGGTGACACCGCCCCGTACCCTCCTCCACCTCCTCCCTGGCGCGTGCCCCTACTGGCCGAGGCGCTGACGTTGTTGCTGAAAGTGTTCAGGGGGACGGGGGGAGGGTAGGGGTAGGGGGGCAAGGCGGAGGAGGAGGAGGCGGAGGAGGTAGAGTTGCAGGCGGAGTAGGGCGGGTGGTGGGGGCGGTGGAGCGGCGAGGTGGAGTGGGTGGGGAGGGGTGTGTAGCTGTAGCTGCCGGTGGGCGTGTCGGCGGAGGAGCGGGAGAGGGTGCCGCTGGGATTCTTCTGCGGGGGACTGCGACGACCCAGCGTGCCGGCCTGGCTGCCTCCCCCTCCTCCCCCACCTCCACCACCCCCACCCAGACCCAAACCCAGGTCCCTGCCAGGAGAGTCGTCGCCCTCCATCCCCCTCATCATCCCTCCCGCGTAGCTCGCCCCTCCTCCTCCTCCTCCACCTCCGTCGGACATCAAAGAATCGGTCTCAGGGCCCGGCTCGTAAGTCCTGCGGGCCTCCCGCTCCAGCTTCCGGTTCAGCTTCACCTCGTCCGAGTCCTCCACGCTCCCGGCCTGACGGCCGCCGTTGAGGGCGCGCCCCTCCTGACGCAGCTTCCGGATGCGCACGCGCTGGTAGTACACGGCGGCGAAGATGAGGAGGTTGAGGAAGAGCAGGGTGCAGCCCACGGCCACGGTGATGCTGAGCGAGTTGGTGAACCCCGCCCCTCCGCTCCCGGCCCCCGTCTCCCCCACTCGCTGCGCCGGCACCGTGCTGCCCGCCTGGTTCTCTGACGTCACCCCGCCCCCTACGTCATCGGAGGTGGTGTCGTCGCCGTCCCGGTCCCCGTCGCTGTGCCCGCGGCGGGGGTCGTAGGGCTGCTTCCGGTCTCCTCCGTGCTGGGGCAGGCCGTTGTCCTCGCCCATCATCTTCTTCATGGAGGTGGTGGGCGACTCCTCCGGGGACAGGGTGAGGGTGGGGGAGACGGGGGGCGTGGCGGGAGGGGTGGGGTACACGTCCCCGCCGTACGAAGGCAGGAGGCGGTGGTAGTCGTCGAAGGTGCTCTGGTTGTTGTGGTTGCTGAGCAGGTGGGAGGAGGGGTCCGAACCGTCGGCCACGTTGATCTTGGGGATGAGGTCCAGCCACGTGGCCAGCTTCTGGCCCCGGTAGTGGTGTCTGACGGCTGGCCTCCGACCTGGGGGCACAAACACACATGAGAAGAGGTAGCGCTGAAGATCTGGCTTGCTTGGGAGACGTCTCTACCTCAAAGATCTGGCATGTTTGGGAGACGTCTCTACCTCAAAGATCTGGCATGCTTGCGAGACGTCTCTACCTCAAAGATCTGGCATGCTTTGGGACATCTCTACCTCAACGATCTAGCACGAACATGTCCACCTCAAAGATCTAGCGTGCTTGGGAAACATCTCTGCCTCAAAGGTCTACGTTTGGGAACATCTCTCACTCAAAGGTCTACGTTTGGGAACATCTCTACCTTAAAGGTCTACGTTTGGGAACATCTCTACCTCAAAGGTCTACGTTTGGTAACATCTCTACCACAAAGGTCTACGTTTGGGAACATCTTTACCTCAAAGACCTAGCTCACTTAGGAAATATCTCTACCTCAGAGGTCTAGCTCACTTAGGAAATATCTTTACCTCAGAGGTCTAGCTCGCTTGGGAAACATCTCTACCTCAGAGGTCTAGCTCGCTTGGGAAACATCTCTACCTCAAAGGTCTAGCACGCTTGGAAACATCTCTACCTCAGAGGTTTAGTACAGTACGCTTGGGAAACATCTCTACCTCAAAGGTCTAGGACGCTTGGGAAATATGTCAACCTCAAAGATCTAGCTCATTTGGAAAACATCTCTATCTCAGAGGTCTAGCACGCTTGGGAAACAACTCTACCTCAGAGGTCTAGCACGCTTGGGAAACATCTCTACCTCAAAGGTCTAGCACGCTTGGGAAATATGTCAACCTCAAAGATCTAGCTCATCTGAAAAACATCTCTATCTCAGAGGTCTAGCACGCTTGGGAAACAACTCTACCTCAGAGGTCTAGCACGCTTTGGAAACATCTCTACCTCAGAGGTCTAGCACGCTTTGGAAACATCTCTACCTGAGTCCCACCCAAGACTGTCTGTTTTCTAGAGGCACGATATACATAAGATTATCTCCCCCCCCCCCACTTTCTTTGAATGGTACTGGAAGACACTGTCGGTGAGACACTGGTATCATCATCATTTGCACCCAGCGTTACACAATGATGACACAGGAACAACATGTTTTAATACTTCAACGAAGGACAGGCTGAAGGTGTTCATGAATAACATAACTCCAATGCTAAGCTGCCATGCTCTGAGTCTGAGGAACGTTTGCTAATGATGCTCCAAGTCCGTAAGACATTTGCTATGATTCCTCCAAATCTATAAGACATTTGCTATTATTCCTCCAAATCTGTAAGACATTTGCTATTATTCCTCCAAATCTGACAGACATTTGCTATTATTCCTCCAAATCTGTAAGTTTGCTAATGATTCTCCAAGTCTGTATAACGTTTGCTAATAATACTCCAAGTCTGCAATCTGTTATGCTGATGATGCTTCAAGTATGTAAACCGTTTGGTGATAACAAACCAGCGAACAGTGGAGACACTTGTTCTGTTGATAACCCTGCCAAGGTGTATCGTGTTTCAAGCTGTGTCTGTTGCTTTATGTTGTCTGATAGAAAGATGACGTAAAAACGACCCAAGCAGTTGGGACGAAACTCAGGTGAAAAGGTGAACTATGGCTCCAGTGAACACGTTACAGTCTGGTGTCACGCCACATCACGGACCACATACAGTCTGGTGTCACGCCACATCACGGACCACATACAGTCTGGTGTCACGCCACATCACGGACCACATGCAGTCTGGTGTCACGCCACATCACGGACCACATACAGTCTGGTGTTACGCCACATCACGGACCACATACAGTCTGGTGTCACGCCACATCACGGAGCACATACAGTCTGGTGTCACGCCACATCACGGACCACATACAGTCTGGTGTCACGCCACATCACGGACCACATTCATGCACCTGAATGCCATGGGTTTGCTCTTTGGACACATTCCATCTTTCCACAAGTTTTTGTTAAAATCATTTCAATCGTTAAGATCGAATCAAAGGGCGGATTCGTGGGTTCGAATTCTTTTATTTTCTATTGAGAAGGGCTCGTGGTCTTTCTTGCTTTCTGCGTACGCAGGCTGATACTCCTGCGGACACTACCTGTATAGACAGCCAGTGGAGTTTTGAGTGTATGACCATTTTTTAACCCACCATTAAGGCAGCCATACTCCATCTTTGGGGAAGGTGCATGCTATGTGTAACGTGTCATCCATACCAACGGCCAAACTGGCCTTCTCTTCCGAAAGTTGGTGATGGGATTTGACGGTGTGTGCAAGATGTTGTGCGTGCGTTCACACACGGAACCTCGGTTTATAGTCTCATTCGAAGGACTGTATGGGAATGGAGTCCGAACCGATGTTAACTCCGAGGGAAAAATCCCCCTGTACCGAAATTCGAACCCGCAACCCCAGAATCACGAGTCCGGCGCTCTAATAACTGAGCTATTCCGGCCCCCTGGCCCGTGGTCTAATGTTCGGAGCGTTTGTCTGAGAAGCTGACAGTCCTGAGTTCGAACACTCGTGTGGTCGTGTTTTTTTTTTGTTGTTGCTTGAAAACCTTCTCTGTCCAGCCCAGCAGGTAAAGGAGCACCTGATTCAGGCCAGGGAAGGTGAAAGGCGGTGGAAGGGGAGGGACGGCCCCACCTTCCATCATGTCGTGTCCTACTAGCCCCAACAGCTAACAGATAATAGGAATTTAATCTTCAACCTAAAGGGTGGATTCAAGGTTTATTCCTAACAGATAATGGGAATTTAATCTTCGACCTAAAGGGTGGATTCAAGGTTTATTCCTAACAGATAATGGGAATTTAATCTTCGACCTAAAGGGTGGATTCAAGGTTTATTCCTAATAGGTATAAAAGATTTTTACAACAACAACACCCCACAAAAAGACAGAAGAATGGTCCACAAAAGTAGAGGAAACAGAAGACGACAGTTGAAGCACACACACACACACACACACACACACACACACACACACACACACACACACACAGACACACACACACACACACACACACACACACACACACGCGCGCGCACACACTACACACACACACACACACACACACACACACACACACACACACACACACACACACACACACACACACACACACACACACACAACACACACACGCAGAGTCAAAGAAAAGCGACAGATACCAGCACAGAATTTTCTTAAGGTGGAGGAGAAGCTATTAGCACTGAACCAACTTCCCCCATTCTCATGGGGGCAAGAATAACATCAGCAATGAGACCCCCCCCCCCCCCCCCAAAAAAAAAAAAAAAAAAAAAAAAAAAAGAAAAAGAAGCGGGGGACTGACTTATCTGCATGTATTGCTGCGTCGTCTTGTCATACTTGGGCCACCGTAGCCCCGTGAACCGGTTGTGGACTTTTCCGCCGTGTACCGAGGTTTGGTTCCGGGGTATGTTAGGGTTGCTGTGGACAACACAACATGAATGATTTTATTCGCATCGTTTCTTTGTTCATTGGTGCTGGGTTCAGAGATACACACGTCACACACACACACACACACACACACACACACACACACACACACACACACACACACACACACACACACACACACACACACACACACACACACACACACACCACACACGTTCAGCGTAGGATACAAGCAGAAAGAACATACCGTAGCCGCATAAATTCACATCATCATACTGACTCTTCCAAATGTATGGACAAATCGGGCGTCTCACTGTCACAGTTTCAGTTTAATTAATCACCGGGGTATCAAGGCGCGAGGATTATTCCATATACGCTGTGCCCACACCTGCCCACCTGTGAGACCACATGTAGTTGAAAGCTAACCGCATTCAATCTGTGTTAAAGCTAAAGCCATCACACAATTGCACACCGTCTTTCCTCTTTTAATCTACCTGCGCGAATGGTATAAGTACACGAGTACGGCTGAACTCTGCCCGTCTGGGAATCTACGCAACGAACGCAGTTTAAAGAAATGAACCTCTTTCCTGGTAAAAAAAAAATGCAGTTTAGCACCCCCCCTCCCTCAACACCCCCCCCCCCTCCACATACACACACTCCCTTGCTTGCGGATCAAGAATAAGCTTTAAGTTTTTCTGTTGATTTCATTGGTTGAAGCTCTATATCACAAAAAACAGCTCAACCAATCATGACAGGCTAGACACACAGATCCAAGAGGACAGAGTTGGACAGCAATTTCATCCCCTGCCTGTTTTTATTTATGTGTCATTGATACTACTACTACTACTACTACTACTACTATCACCACCACCACCAACAACATAGCATTTTAAAAGCACCTTCTCAAAGGTCCTAGGCGCTGACAATCCACACTAGTGCACGCAACGGGCTGCCTACCTGGGTAGCTCCGACTGAAGAGCTGCCTGCCGGCGCTTCATTCAGTCGTTTCCCGCCGTGTCATACAGTCAATATTGTTCACTCAATTGCCTGCCTTCCTTCATTCTTTCCATTTCTCACGAAAGGTGCATGCTATGTGTAACGTGTCATCCATAGCGTCGGCCACACTGGCCTACTCTTCCGTGATGGGATTTTACGTGTGTGCAAGATGTTATGCGAAAGGAAAGACATTTTATATTGCAGGGGTTTTCAGATGATTATCCCCCCCCCTTTTCCTTTCCATAACAATTGTATCAACTGTCATGTTCTGATGAAAACCTATTAATCAGACCGAGCTCAGAAACATGATGGTAAGCTTCATCCTCTAAAAGGGAGATCACGACTCACCATTTCACAGACCCACCAGAGGCCATGAGACTGAAAACGGTCATTTTCAGCGAGTAAGACTCAACACGGTTGTGTATGCTAGAGAGGGGAATGCTTCTCTCTCCAACTCTAAGATCCTGTGTTAAGTTTCTCTGATCGTCTCAGAAGAGAAACCCGGGGACCCTAACAGACACACCAACTGACCATACAAAGGCACAAGAATCCATGCTGCTACGGGGCCACGTGGACAACCGACAAACCAGCAGGCCATAGTTAACGGTGCCTAGGGAACAAGCAGGGTACTCTAGCTCCCTTGATGAAATGAATAGTTGCCCATAACTCCAAACGGATGCTGCTTACGACATCCAATCGCCTAGCAGACGTGACAACACAGAGCACACAGAACACACAAGGAGACCCCCCCCCCCCTTCCAAAGATGTTCCAAGCTTGCCCATATACCCTGTGTTTGACAACAAAAACGTGAGAGAGCTTTGTGCACCTGTCACGGACAAAAAATAGAAAACCGAATTCGTGGTTAATCGCCAGCCAGCTCAGTCGGACTTAAGCCGAACTCAGACATTCTGGGCGTCGGGCCGACGCCTTCAAGCATCGCCTCAGCCAATTTGGGCACAGCGAGGAGGCTAATCCTAATCCTCCTCGGAGACAGCACCGGCCCCGTAGACAGTCGGAGTGGCTGACCAACGTCTCAATAGGTCTGGCCAGACCTATTGCAACGTCTGGGCCAGACGATCTAGCCAATTTGTAGGACCAGTGCCCACAATTAACTCGGACGTCGCCGGAAAGGGAGAGGGGGAAGGTATTGTGTGGTGGGGGTGAAATCTAGCTAATTAATTAAATGACCATTGACCACCACAGAGAGTAAGGCGTGTAGGCGTGACCGTCATGATTTGAATATCCAATGGAATTAGAGGGAGGCAACCTCAGAATGAAGGCGCGAAAATACTGACCAATGGTACTCGCCCTTTGACAGATAGGTTTTAGGATAAGATAGGAATGCGTTGAGTGAGGGAGGGGAAGGAAGAGAGAGGAAGGAACAGACAGACAGAGAGGAAGAGGTTCTGAGTGTAAGCTCTGCAGGAGAGAAGAGCAGAGAGATGAGGGGAGGAGAGAAGAGAACCGAGTTGAGGCATTAGCACCAGATAGAGTCTGCAGAGGGAGGACTAAGGAGAGATGTGGAGAGTGAGAGTTGCTAACTAATGAAAAGAAAAAGAAAAAAAAGAAAAGAAAAGCAACCATGTCCATTTGATAGAGCAGACTAGAAGAGAGAGGAGAGTGCATGCGTTAATGCAGGAAGAAAGAAAGGAGAACAGATCGATGTCTAATAGTCACTGTTCAACCTGAACCGGGGTTCGACCTCATACTTGGCCAGCGCCACTTTCATCGGCAGTCCAACCTGACCAACGCCAGCAGACCAACCTGACCAGTGCCAGCAGTCCAACCTGACCAACGCCAGCAGTTGTGTCGTGACTGGTGTTGTGAAAGTGACAGTGAAAAGAAAAGAAAAGAAAGAAGAAAAGGAAAGACAGTGATTCGTAATTAGTCTAAGATCACCTGGCCAGGTAAAGTGAAAAATCTATTTATACCCGGGTTAGTTAATGATGATTTAGATAAATGATTTTGTGAAGTTCAAGGAAAGAGAGAATGTTTCATTTTGTTTGATTCCATATGCATTGATGTTTCGTTCTATGATCATGTGTAGTAAAGTTTTAGACTTTACTAGTGGTTTGATGTGATGAATGCATGATATATGAATGAGATTATAAGCAAGCTGTGAGTGTGTTTGGGCTGTGCGCTAGTCCTTCCTCCACTGACATACCCCGAGGTTGACAATTTATTGGCGAGCCTGCCAGGATATTCTGGCCCATTTATTATAATTGTTCAACTTCTCAGAGAGGGAAGCTGGGTGGGATTCAAGTATTGTAATCCTAAGACAAGGTAGTGTCTTACTGTATGTTCCCAAGATAGTTAAATACTAGGCTTGGCATTGCTTCCAAGATAGTTAACACTAGGCTTGGCATTTTCAGCCCCAGAGTACTTATTTCGCACAGATTGCCTATAATTCGCTCTCATAGTTGGGTCAGGCGCTAGGCGTCTAATAAAAACTAATTACGTTGTCCCAAGCTAATATTATCATTCATAGGATCGTGCTATTACGTCACTCGTGTCGGTAACCACCAGTTTGGCTGTCGTAGTAGTAAAATCTTGTTTCAAAAAAAAAGAAGAAGAGATATAATGGCGACGAAAAGAACACCCTATTGAACAACTTGTGAGCGTCGCTCGTGATTTAGGCTACTCGGGAGAAGAGTTGCGAGCAGTCGTTGAAACCCAACAAAAGATGGAAAGAGATGAACGAGCGGAAAGACGCCGGTTGTTGCAGTAGAAATAGCAGAGCAGGAAAAAGCTAAAGAAATGCAGGAAACAGAAAGACTAAAAGAAATGCAGGGAAACAGAAAGATTAAGGATTCAGACTAGCGAGACGCAGGAAACAGAAAGATTAAGGATTCAATTAGAGTTAGAGAGACTGAAAATACAAAGGAGGACCACCGAGGATGGGAGTTCAGTTTCCATTGACTCTGTGCGCAGTTACGCCCCCCGACCAAAGTTGCCAAAATTCTCTGAAGGAACCGATTCGATTGACGCGTACATCAGTCGTTTTGAAACGTTTGCGACCAGTCAGGGTTGGCCTTCAGAAGAGTGGGCAGTCATTTTGTCAGCGCTATTGACGGGTAAGGCATTACAGATTTTCACTGCGTTACCGGCAGAACAACAATCTGATTTTGGTGCCGTGAAGGAGTCGTTGATGAAGGGATTTGACCTCACAGAGGAAGGATTCAGAAAGAAATTTCGTTCAGCTAGATTGCAAGCAGGTGAAACGTACACTCAGTTTGGTGCACGTTTAGATCACTATTTTGATAAATGGTTAGAGTTGAGCGGTACGAAGAAGGAGTTCGCTGAATTGAAAGAGCTGGTTATGAAGGAGCAGATTTTGTCAGGTTGCGGCCCTGAGTTAACTATACATTTGAAAGAGAGACAGCCAGAGACAGCAGGGGAGTTGTTGAAGTTCGCAGAGGTGTATAGAGAGGCACGTTTGGGCACTAAGGTGCAGGAGAAACAGGTGCCAGGCACAGGTGAGAAGAGTGCAAGGAGACTAGGGGAGTTTTCTGCACAGTCTGCAAACCCAGTGGTGGGGCAGAAAGGAGGACAAAGGGACAATAGGTGTTTCATTTGTCACAAGAAGGGACATGTGGCGAGGGATTGTCGCATGAGGTTCCAGAAGGCAGCAGCCTTGCAAGAGGTGGATAAGGGTCGCCAGGGAAAACGACCTGCAGTGGAACCAAAAGGGATCCAATCTGAAGTAGGGTAGAGTGTGGCCTATGGCTAGCACTGGGCAGCAGTCAGTGTCAGGAATGGAGGGCACTAGGCTGAGTGGGTCGTTACCAGTGGAAGAAGGGTGGATTGGCCAGCAGAGGGTTGAAAGTGTTACGAGACACTGGTTGTTCATGCGGTGTGGGTGAGAACAACGCTGGTCGAGAAAGGGGATTTGACAGGGCAAATCCAGACCTGTACTCTAATCGATGGCACTGTGAGGGAGTTTCCAGTTGCTAAGATAGAAGTACGTACCCCTTACTTCTCAGGCGAGTTGTCTGCGTTGGTGATGGAGAAAACCCCTTCATGATTTGATCATTGGAAATATTCCAGGGGCAAGGGATCCAGGGGATCCTGAGTTGTTGACTGCTACAGGGCAGCAGTTCAAACAAGGAGCAAGAAGGAGGAAAAGGTTGATAAACCGTTAGTCGTTCCAGCAAGGAAGTCAGGCATAGATGTGTCGCCTGATGAGTTTAGGGCAGCGCAGGAACAAGACCCTTCGCTCGTGAAGTCTTGGGAGTTGGCAAGAGGCGGAGAGAAACAGGTGGTTAGAGGAGGTGAGACAGAATTTCTTGTGAAAGGCGGGCTGTTGTACCGAGTGTTCACCAAGGGGAAGACAGGCAAGGTGGCAACTCAGTTAGAGGTACCAGCAGGTTATCGTGACACTGTCATGTCAGTGGGTCACGAGTCGCTCATGGCGGGTCATCTCGGCACCAGCAAAACAGCTGACCGAATCTTTGATGATTTTCATTGGCCAGGAGCAATGGCAGACATAAAACGTTTCTGCATGTCATGTGATGTGTGTCAAAGGTCAGCCACAAGAGGGTGAAGAGGAAGGCACCTCTTAAACAGCCCCCTTTAATGACACACCATTCAGGAGGGTGGCTGTTGACCTGATTGGCCCAATCGCGCCCTGTTCCAAAGGCGGGCACAGGTATGTGTTGACGCTCGTGGACTACGCGACCAGATACCCAGAAGCAGTCGCATTGAAAGGCGTAGATACGCAACAGGTCGCTGAAGGGCTGGTAGACATCTTTTCTCGCGTGGGTGTGCCAGCACAAATTCTCAGTGACAGGGGGTCACAGTTCACCTCAGGCGTGATGAGGGAGGTCAACAGGCTGCTAGGGGTCACACAGCTTCTCACTACCCCATACCATCCACAATGCAATGGCTTGGTGGAAAGATTCAATGGTGTGCTGAAGGGCATCTTAAAGAAGCTCTGTGAGGAAAGGCCAGCAGATTGGGACCGCTACATTCCAGCGGCACTGTTCGCCTACAGGGAAGCCCCTCAGGAAAGCACAGGCTTTTCACCATTTGAGCTGCTGTATGGGCGGACAGTCAGGGGACCGGTGTGCATTCTCAAAGAGCTGTGGTCCGGAGAACAGGAGTCAGAAGAAGTCAAAACCACTTATCAGTATGTGGTGGACTTACGCAATAGGCTAGAGGAGACATGTAAGGTCGCAAGGGAGAGTTTGCAGGAGGCTAGGGTCGTTCAGAAGAAGCAATATGACAGGAAGGTGAGGAAGCAATTCCTCAAGGTGGGAGATCAAGTCCTGTTACTGCTTCCCACGGACCACAACAAGCTGCTGATGCATTGGAAAGGACCATTCACCATCATTGAAAAGGTAGATCAGGACTACCGAATCGATGTGAATGGGAAATCAAAACTTTTCCATGCAAACTTGCTCCGAAATATATTCAGCGTGAGACTCAGCACATAGGCGCAGCAGCAATCATTGATGGAGGTGAAGGAGACCCAGCAGAAGAAGGGGAGATTTTGTTGCCTGAGTTTCCAGGAGAAGAGTCATACAGGGATTGTCACTGTATGAAGGGCTAGACAGTAGGAGACAGGAGGAAGTTAGGGGGCTCCTAGAACAGTATAGGGCGTCCCTGACTGATAAACCAGGCAGGACAACTCTAGAGACATGTACGGTGGAGTTAACATCGCAAAAAACCCGTACATGTGAAAGCCTACCCGACCCCATATGCCACCAAGCAAGTGATCGAGGAGGAGGTAGAAAAGATGTTGGACCTTGGGGTGATTGAACCGTCCAAATCATCGTATAGTGCACCCTTCGTCTTAGTGAGGAAAAAGTCAGGTAAGCATCGATTCTGTGTTGACTATAGACGTCTGAACAGTGTCACCAAGGTCGATGCAGAGGTCATACCGAACATGGAAGACCTGTTCGCTCAGATCGCCACAAGCAAGAGCCAGTATTTCACCAGGATAGATCTGAGCAAGGGTTACTGGCAAATAGCCTTGAGTGAGGACTCAAAGGAAGTCACAGCATTCTCCACTCCTATGGGGCTATACCAGTGGCGAGTACTCCCTTTTGGGATGGTCAACGCACCTGCAGTCTTCTCTCGGATGATGAGGAAGTTATTGACGGGATTGGAAGGCGTTGTGAATTTCATGGATGACATTCTGATAGCATCCGAGACATGGGAGGAGCATATGAGGCAGCTAGGAGCAGTTTTAGAGAGGTTGAGACAAGCCAATCTCACAGCCAGACCAACAAAGTGCCAGATTGGTTTTCCAAGCCTGGAGTTCCTAGGTTTTGTTGTCGGAGGCGACACAAAGCAGCCAGAAAGGGGAAAGGTGGAGAAGATGATGAATTCAGAGAGACCAAAGACCAAAACAGAAGTCAGGAGTCTGCTAGGTTTTATTGGTTTATATAGGGAGTTTGTTCCAAATTTCGCAGCAATCACGAGTCCTCTCAGTGATTTGGTCAAGGCAGGGAAACCGGCAGTGGTAGAGTGGTCAGACGCTGCAGAGCAAGCACTGCAGACGGTGTTGGAAAGACTAGGTTCCCGTCCCATCTTGAAGCTACCGGATATGTCAAAACCATTTTTGTTGCGGACAGATGCATCAGGCGGTGGAGTAGGTGCAGTATTGTTGCAGGAGCACGAAGGGGTCGAGTTTCCTGTGAGGTATGCTAGCAGGAAGTTGACAAAGTGTGAAGAAGGGTACGCAACTGTAGAGAAGGAGTGTTTAGCTGTCGTGTGGGCCGTGCAGAAGTTCCACAAATACTTGTATGGGAAAGAGTTCGTGATAGAGACAGATCATCAACCATCAAATTCCTGCAGGAGGAACAGCTGAAAAACAGCAGGGTTCTGCGTTGGGCAATGGCACTGCAGCCCTACAGGTATCGAGTGCAGTACATTCCAGGTCGACAGAATGTCGGAGCTGACTATTTAAGTCACGTAGTCTAGCAAGCTGCAACTCAGAGGAAGTCAGTCATATCCGGGGTGCTTTGTTGATAATATGTGTTGATTACAGTTATGTTGATTGGATATGGGTTCATTCCCAGTTGGCTATGGTTCATATTTTTGTGTGAGACTTGTTCATATTTTCTTTGTGAGACTTGTTCATGTGAATGTAGTTATGCTTGGAGCATACAGTCGCTTGTGTAGTGATGCATTATTTGCAATAAGTGAGAATGGAGATTCCTCAGTGAAGTGTCATGGATCGTGATCATATTATACTGTGCTTTTCATAAGAATTGTGAAAAGAAGATATGGCAAATCCGCAGGTAGGGGAATTGCATAAGTGCGCACAGAGGTTGTTATAAAATGAGTTGAAATAACGCAAGAGCGCACGTCAATGATAACTCATTGGAGTGGTATTCACTAATGATATATTTTATAATTTATAAACCGTTGGTTGTAAAGTATTTTTCAAACTTTGCACGTGTAGCTGTGTGTCAGCAAATTCGGTTGTTGTCTTTTTGTACCGTTGTTTTTGAGACAATGCGGTGCATAGTCTTTTGCAAGGGGGAAATTGTCACGGACAAAAAAATAGAAAACCGAATTCGTGGTTAATCGCCAGCCAGCTCAGTCGGACTTAAGCCGAACTCAGACATTCTGGGCGTCGGGCCGACGCCTTCAAGCATCGCCTCAGCCAATTTGGGCACAGCGAGGAGGCTAATCCTAATCCTCCTCGGAGACAGCACCGGCCCCGTAGACAGTCGGAGTGGCTGACCAACGTCTCAATAGGTCTGGCCAGACCTATTGCAACGTCTGGGCCAGACTGATCTAGCCAATTTGTAGGACCAGTGCCCACAATTAACTCGGACGTCGCCGGAAAGGGAGAGGGGGGAAGGTATTGTGTGGTGGGGGTGAAATCTAGCTAATTAATTAAATGACCATTGACCACCACAGAGAGTAGGCGTGTAGGCGTGACTGTCATGATTTGAATATCCAATGGAATTAGAGGGAGGCAACCTCAGAATGAAGGCGCGAAAATACTGACCAATGGTACTCGCCCTTTGACAGATAGGTTTTAGGATAAGATAGGAATGCGTGAGTGAGGGAGGGGAAGGAAGAGAGAGAGAAGGAACAGACAGACAGAGAGGAAGAGGGTTCTGAGTGTAAGCTCTGCAGGAGAGAAGAGCAGAGAGATGAGGGGAGGAGAGAAGAGAACCGAGTTGAGGCATTAGCACCAGATAGAGTCTGCAGAGGGAGGACTAAGGAGAGATGTGGAGAGTGAGAGTTGCTAACTAATGAAAAGAAAAAGAAAAAAAAAAGAAAAGAAAAGCAACCATGTCCATTTGATAGAGCAGACTAGAAGAGAGAGAGAGTGCAATGCGTTAATGCAGGAAGAAAGAAAGGAGAACAGATCGATGTCTAATAGTCACTGTTCAACCTGAACCGGGGTTCGACTCATACTTGGCCAGCGCCACTTTCATCGGCAGTCCAACCTGACCAACGCCAGCAGACCAACCTGACCAGTGCCAGCAGTCCAACCTGACCAACGCCAGCAGTTGTGTCGTGACTGGTGTTGTGAAAGTGACAGTGAAAAGAAAAGAAAAGAAAGAAGAAAAGGAAAGACAGTGATTCGTAATTAGTCTAAGATCACCTGGCCAGGTAAAGTGAAAAAATCTATTTATACCGGGTTAGTTAATGATGATTTAGATAAATGATTTTGTGAAGTTCAAGGAAAGAGAGAAATGTTTTATTTTGTTTGATTCCATATGCATTGATGTTTCGTTCTATGATCATGTGTAGTAAAGTTATAGACTTTACTAGTGGTTTGATGTGATGAATGCATGATATGATATATGAATGAGATTATAAGCAAGCTGTGAGTGTGTTTGGGCTGTGCGCTAGTCCTTCCTCCACTGACATACCCCGAGGTTGACAGCACCTCTCCACCTTTACCATCAGCAAGGTTCTTGTACACCCACTGGACTCCAGCTCAGATCCTAAGACAGCTCAGATCCTAAGACAGCTCAGATCCTAAGACAGCCCAGATCCAAAGACAGCCCAGATCCTAAGACAGCTCAGATCCTAAGACAGCTCAGATCCTAAGACAGCCCCTCTCTTTAGGGAAAGATAAAGTGAGAGAATAAGGCCTACAAATATTAGGCAGACTGACTCCATTGAAGTGAGGGGAAAAAAAATTCACATTTTGATTTCGTATACACATGTAAAGTTTTGCATGTGAACTTGCACTTATGTCAGTCCTCTTGTTGTTCATGCATCATTTCATGTTTGAACCTGTTTCTAATTGTCTGTCACGCGGAGCACAAGGACTTGGTAAGTGCAGAAGCTCATGGTGAATGGCACCTGAGCCAGTCTGGAGTATTTTCAACAGACCCGAGGGAAAAAACAGAAATTAAGACTAGCACTGGAAAGTTGTTTCTTTCGAGCATTAGTAAGAGAGACGACGGAAGTGATGTTTGACCTAAAGATACTACTCTATGATGTCAATAGATAAAAACACTCTGAGTCTATCCCCTAGAGGACCATAGCTTCCACCCCTACTGGTCACAGACAAAGGGCCATCCCTGTCAACTGTTCTCTCATCACCCAGACAGAGTGTCTGATTAAATCAAGTGATAATGCAGCCCTGCTGTTTTATGTTTGGATGGATGTGACTTAATCACTAGGCCTAGAGCCCGTAAATGTGTGTGTGTGTGTGTGTGTGTGTGTGTGTGTGTGTGTGTGTGTGTGTGTGTGTGTGGTGTGTATGTGTGTGTGTGTGTGTGTGTGTGTGTGTGTGTGTGTGTGTGTGTGTGTGTGTGTGTGCGCGTGCGCGCCCTTGCGCGCGTATATGTGTGTGCGTCGTAAGAGAGACAGAGGGAGGGAAGGAGAAAGAGAGAGAGAGAGAGAGAGGAGAGAGAGAGAGAGAGAGAGAGAGAGAGAGAGAAGAGAGAGAGAGAGAGAGACAGAGACAGAGAGAGATATAAATAGAGATAGTGACAGAGAGACAGAGAGACTGAGAAAGAGAACTGAATTTACTCATGCTCCTCGATAGTAAACTTTCAAACTCGGCGTAGTGATCGTTTACAATCAAAACTGCGCTCTATTGGGATGTAAGTCTGCTTCCTTTTGACTTCATTACTTCGCGCTTATGGGTCCCGCCAGTGCGTCCTTCATGACATCCTTTTGGCACGGGAAATCATGGCTAACAGGAAAAAACGTACGCTGACTGGATGCACCGACGTCAAAACAAAGATGTCGATCATAAATCTCGTCTTGTGATAGTTTTTTAAATCTAACAGTTCTTAAAAATCGTCACGTAATATTACGAAAAAAAACCCCATGCATGGTACATATCCAGAAACAATGTTATGAATAGCTGCGGCATGCGGAAGGCACAATTCATCACGGAAGGGTTTTTTTTTTGGTAGCTAAGGTTTACAACAACAGAAAAAAAAAACGAAAACTAAAAACAAACACACACACACACACACACACACACACACCTCTCACAGTACTGGGTTAAGGTTACGCTTTGGGTTAATTTTGATTTGGGTTTGGGTCAAGCTTGAGTCAGGGCCAGGGTTTAGCTGCAGCAACAGAACACGCAATTTCATACTGTTCAGATTGGTTTGTGATTTGTGTGTGTTGTTGTTCGTTTTTTTTAACTCTCCAAAAGCTGACCTCATTTCTGGAATCCAGAACTTTTCCAAAGTGCCCCAAACTATGACGTACGTCCTTCGTCTGGTCATACGTCATCAGATCAATAAACGTCAAGTAGAACAACTTTATATTACTTCCACAGCAAAGAGGCAAATATGCAGATGCAAAAGAAACCTGACCATGCAAAACAAACTTAATCTCTGAGTGATGTACCCTTATCTCTCCCCCCCCCCCCCTTCCACACATCCCAACTCCCTTCCGCTGATTTATTTCTGGCCATTCTCTGGCCACAGGATGGCCATGGCCGTGGCCGTGGCGTCAGCGCCTCGGTCCTGAGGATGGACGGAGAAAAAGAAAGTGGGACAGTGAGGGAGAAGAAACGCGGCCATTCTGCAAGCAAGGCCAAAGAAACGATGAAGACATAGAGGAAAAGATGAAGACATAGAGGAAAAGATGAAGATATAGAGGAAAAGATGAAGACATAGAGAAAAAGATGAAGACATAGAGGAAAAGATGAAGATCTAATTCACAGTTTGGGAGCACGCGAGTGGCAAAATCCGTTTTTAAATTTTTTTAAACAGTACAATATTAGTGTGTGTGTGTGTGTGTGTGTGTGTGTGTGTGTGTGTGTGTGTGTGTGTGTGTGTGTGTGTGTGTGTGTGTGTGTGTGTGTGTGCGTGCGCGCGCGCGTGTGTGTGTGAAAACAGACCCTTTCTTAACTAATGATGCTGGTTTATGATTAGCCTACTCGATTCCTTCCTATTAAGATCCTTCTTTCATTCTTTTTTGGTTTTCGTTCCTAGAAGAGAACTCCGACGTTCAACAATGACGGACTTTCTCTCCATCCCCCCCCCCCCTCCTTTTTTTCTCCTTCTGAAGTGATTTCATCTGTGTTTCCTGCCCCTCCCTCTCTCCTTCCCAGTTTTCTTCCAGTCACTGAAAATTGTATGGTATGGATTGTATTGAGTGACTTCTTCATCAGATTACAATCCTCCATGTCAAATTTAGGCCGCTCTCCTCAGGGAGAAAAATTGTCACTACACCGTGTCCAGTTTCAAAGAAATGAATCCGAGATTTTTAAATTAAAAATTATATTTTTTATTTTTTAGACAATCTTCTCTCAGTTTGGGGTCGTGGTTGAATGGCAATTTACGATCTGTCGCACACATTTTTGCTTTAACCCCGGATTACTGTACCGTGATGTGTGATCCAGAATACAAAATACAGAGTTGTCTAGTCATTTAGGAGAAAAAAATAAAACGATTAAGAGTGAGAGATTATTGACTATCATGATACACGCGAGACGCGAAGCGGCGTTACGTGGGAAAGTAAAAATTAAGTTTCCGAAGCTACCTGGCGCAGGCTCTCATTTTAGAACATTCTCAACTTTGGCGGTACACGGTTCTTGGATTTCGCATCAAGCTTTCAACGAACAGCTGTTCCTGGTAGACACGTGACTAGGCCTCATTCGAAATAAAATAGCACACGAGAAGAACTGGCCCGCTTCACAATCCTAACGTTTGTCAGCAAATCAGTTCTCATCCATTCCTTCCGATGCCTACTTTCGCTTTCAGTTTTCTTGTGGTCCAGCTGAACACACAGGGCTTCTTCAGGGAATTCTTCATTCCTTCCGAAGCCTACTTTCGCTTCTTCGCCCCCTCTGTGTATCTGCTTCAAGACCTCTCTCTCTCTCTCTCTCTCTCTCTCTCTCTCATATGTCTGGAACTCACTTCCACCGAATCTACAAAACATGAATACTCTAAAACCTTTCAAGGAACATTTGCATAAACATTTTATATCTCAGTAGTTAAATTATTCTATTACAATGATTATTGCCCATTCGCTAAGTCTTCTGTGAACCATACTTTGAATAAATCGTCTAAACATAAAACCTACTCCGTTAAAATCGCTCATCCCCACTCCCACTCTGTCTACCATCCCTTTTCTCCTCCCCCGACCTACCATTCTCTCTTCCCCACCCTCCTCTGACCTCTCTCTGTGTAGTTTTTGTTTGTTTGTTTGTTTGTAAGCTTCCTTCTGTTTTATCATCCCTCATCTCATTAGTGCTTTTATGAGCAGTTTGCTTATCATTGTAGAATTAGATTACCATGTTGCTATGTTGAATTGTCAGTATGAATGATATGTGCTGAAATAATGTATGCATGACAAGGACAGATTGTAAGACTAGGCTTTGGCCTAAAATCTCCATCCTTGTGTATTAAAGATCAATCAATCAATCAATCAATCAATCAATCTCTCTCTCTCTCTCTCTCTCTCTCTCTCTCTCTCTCTCTCTCTCTCTCTCTCTGTGTCTTTGTATGTGTGTGTGTCTCTCTGTATCTCTTTCTCTGTCTGTCTGTCTGTCTGATGTTTAAAGCAGTTTTGTATGCGTTCAGTCAGTGCCTCCCCCCCCCTCCCCCTTCCCTTCGACCAGTCCTCCTTGCCCCTGTGTGTTTCACCATTTCTGATTTAAAGGCTCGGTCACCAGGAAACAATAACATTTCCTGTTCCCTTCCTGCTTACCCCTACTTCTGGGCCGCCTTCTTCTGACGTAAATCGCACATTACGGCCTGCATGTCCGAAGCACATAGATCGAGGACAGAAGAAAATCAAGTTGGAAAGTTAGTTTATTTGATTTCCGGGAGGGACGGAAGTAGTATCTGAGAGAGAGAGAGAGAGAGAGAGAGAGAGAGAGAGTGTGTGTGTGTGTGTGTGTGTGTGTGTGTGTGTGTGTGTGTGTGTGTGTGAGAGAGAGAGAGAGAGAGAGAGAGAGAGAGAGAGAGAGAGAAGAGAGAGAGAGGAGAGAGAGAGAGAGAGAGAGAGAGAGGCTCATAAAATCATTGATCAGTGGTAGGTACATGACTCTAAATCATCCATGGTCTCTGTATCTGGAAACACTTTCCTCAGGCCATCAACCATATCTTCCAAAGAAAAAGTAATCCATTTGAAGTGGAGCAACACAGCCTCACGCTAAATCACTGTCAACCTTTCAAAACGATGGCTGTTGTGGCACACCGGTTGAAAACAAAAGTTAACCTGGTGATGTGTTGTGTTGGTGTTGTGGTACTGGTACAAAATGTGACCTCAGTACAAAATGTCACCCTGGTGACATTTCGCAAGGGCAGATCACATGGTCATGCCTATTGTTAAGAGATGTTAGTGTGCTAGGCAGAGAAACAAAGAACAGTGTTTAAAAGGAGGAGGATCACTGGCCAGTTTGGATATAGAGTAAAAAACAAAACAAGTTGCAGCCAAAGGTAAGGTCAGTATGGATAGATTTCAACGCGTATGTCGAACCCTTCCTCCCAGACAATGCGAAAGAAACGGGTCCGCTGACTTGGACTGATGAACTATCACACAGTGCCCCCACCATCATCATCATCATCATCATCATCATGTGTGAAGCAGCGTTTCGTGTGGAAATAAGCGTGCATCACTGTGTTTCCTGTGTTTTTTGGCCAAACATGTTTTAAGGTTGTGAAGCTACTTGGCTCATGCTCTCATTCTAGAATATTCTGTACTTTGAAGATATATGCTCCGTGGATTTTGCATCAAGCATCAATGAATGGCGTTACTGATAGACATGAAAGTAGGCCTCATTCAAAAAGTAAATTCACAGATAAGTACAGACCCACTTCAAAATCTTGAAATTAGTGAACGCATCCGTGGTCATCAATTCGTTCCAAAGCCTACTTTCAATTTTCCTGTGGCCCGGCTGAACACACGGGCTTCTTCAGGGAATTGACTGCATAGGGAAACAGGGGAAAGGTCCTGTCCTGACCGCTTTCCCCTGCCCTTTGCCCCCTCGGTGTATCTGTCCCTGTGTATCTGCTTCAAGATATACCTCTCTCTTCACCCTCTCTCTCATGTTTAAAACAGTTTTGTATGCGTTCAGTTAGTACTCCCATCCCTCCCTCCCCTTCTCTTCCACCAGCCCTCTGTGTGTTCCACCTTTTCTGATTTAAAGGCTCGGTCACCAGGAGACAATAACATTTCCTGTTCCTGTCCTGCCTACCCCTACTTCTGGGCCGCCTTCTTCTGACGTAAATCGCACATTACGGCCTGCATGTCCCAAGCACATAGATCGACGACCGGAAAACCAAGTTGGAAAGTAAGTTTATTCGATTTCTGGGAAGGATGGTAGTAGGATCTTTGAAAGAGGAGAGAGAGAGAGAGAGAGAGAGAGAGAGAGAGGGGGGGGGGGGGTTCGCTCATAAAATCACTGATCACTGGTAGGAACGTGAGTGTACATGATCCATGGTCCCTGCATCTGGAAACACTTTCGTACGGTCGTAA
>CM031613.1:77954392-77969392 GCA_018398815.1 Conus ventricosus | reverse complement strand
GAGAGAGAGGAGAGGAAGAGAGAGAAGAGAGAGAGAGAGAGAGAGAAGAGAGAGAGAAGAGAGAGAGGAGGAGAGAGAGAGAGAGAGAGAAGAGGAGAGGGAGGGAGGGGAGAGAGAGAAGAGAGGAGAGAGAGAGGAGAGAGAGAGGAGAGAGAGGAAGAGAGGGGGAGAGAGAGGTAGGAGGGAGAGAGAGAGAGAGAGGAAAGAGAGAGGGGAGAGAGAGGGAGAGAGAGGAGGGAGAGGACAGAGAGGAGAGAGAGAGAGAGAAGAGAGAGGGGGCCCGAGAGAGAGAAAGTGTTTGAGATAGGGAGAGAGAAAAGGGGAAAAGGGGGGAAGAGAGAGAGAGAGAGGAGAGAAAAGAGACGAGAGAAAGAGGGGGGGGGGGGGGGGAGGGAGAGAGAGGGAGAGAAAAGGAAAAGGAGAGAGAGAGGGAAAAGGAGAGGGGAAAAAAGGGGAGGGGGGGAGAGAGTTAGAGAGAAAAAAGGAGGGAAAAGAAGAAGGAGAATAAATTTGGAATGAATGATTTAAGGGGAAAAACAAAAATGGGGATGGGGGGGCTGTTCAAAAAAATAAAGAAAAAGGGAATATAAATTTAAAAATCATGTCATAAAACAACATGGGTTTTTGGGAAACCCAAATCACGGAAGAAATTTCCCATTAATAAACAACGAACACTGACATGATTTTTTAAAATTTTTATTGCCAAAATTTTTATCCGCAGCCCAATTAAAGTTTTTCCGTTCTGCACAGCGGGAATTTGCTTCTAAAAAAGGAAATTTTCCAGGGTTTGGGGGTTTTTTGAAAGGACGCTGCCCATATTTTTATAATTCCCACAAGACTCAAGACTCAAGACTCAAAAACTTTATTACTAAAGGGATAGGGGTTTTTTAGGAAGGGGCCTATTTTTCCCAAATTTCTGTCCTTGCTTTTCCCTACAAAAATTCAACTAAACAGACTGCACATATTAAGGACAGAAAAAATAAAGAATATGGGGCAACTTTATTATATTAACAAAAAACTTTAGTAAAAAGAAAATAATTATAAAAAAAAAAAGGGAAAAAAAAAAATAAATTTAAAAAAATTAAAAAAACACAATCAGACACGCCCGCGCGCGCCTCAAAATGCTTGCACACCCCCCCACACATACACGCTTGCATGGCTTACCCACTTCCACCCCCTTTTACCACACACACAACCACACCACACACACACACACAACACCCCAACCCCACACACTCACACACACACACACACCACACACACATTTTCTTAGCTAATAAAGGGGCCCAAGCATAAAAGTTGGGCTTTGAAACTAGGGACCCCAAAAGGTTAGTTTTTTTGTTCAAGAAAATGTTTAAGTACTGCTGTTTTTAAAGGACGGCGTGATTGCATTTTTTGGGGCGGGACGGGGGAAGAGATTTCCACACAGATGGCCCCAAAATATGCAAACAAAATTTGAACAAATCAATGCGGACACGGGTAAAATGTAATTTTTTTGGAATCAATCGTTTTGTTGCCTTTTGGGAAAAAAACTCAGCAAGATATTTTTGGCCCCCCCTTTTTTTGCATGATTTTAAAACATTAGTCCCTGCCTTATTTTTAGGTTTTTTTCCTTTTGCAGTGGAAAACCATCATTATTTTGCAAAATTTCCCTGGTTGAAGGGGGAATTGTGGGGAAAATCAAAAAATTTTCCCTCTTTGCATAGAGTTTGATCTTTTTTAGGGGATTTTCCCCGGGCACCATCCAGACGGGGGCCCGATATTGATGTGAAAAGGCAATGGGCTTCAAAAAAAAATTTTCCCGGGGTTATGTGGTTAAAAATTTAATAATTTGGATTAATTGAGTAAAAAAAAATTTGCGAGCCAACTTTTTGGCAAACATAAATTTATATGGTTTTGCCTTTTAAAATTTTTCATCAATGATCCCCCCTAAGAAACGGTTTTCGTTAAACCTGCTCATAAAGGTTTTTCACTCTTTTTTAAAGGTCAACAAAAAGTTGCTTCGTTGAGTTTCGGTCTCGATGCTGGGACCATACATTTTGTTTTGTGCGGTTTAAAGGGACCTTTTGGGTTTTGGGTTTGCACCATTCAAAGACATCATTGAAAACTTTTTTTGAAACGTATTTGTACAAACTTGATGTTTGTATCACTACAGTGAAGAAAAACCTATCGTCAGCGAACAATCACAGTGACATCATTGTGGGGATATGTGCATGGGTAGGTAAATTTATAAAAATACAGAAGAGAAGAGGCCCCAAGGACAGACCCTTTTTGGAACGCCACACCCTACTTTTCCCTTCAGAGGAATAATACCTTTTAAGAAAACCCCCGGGGGTCCTGCTTTCAAAATTGACTGAAAAAAGGTGACAACTTCCCGGGGTTTTTGAAAAGAAAGGTTCTTTTTTTTTAATTTTTATGCTGTGGTCACAAGATAAAAACGTTTTTCAAAAAATCGGGGGAAAAACATTAAAAGTGGGGGGCTTTGTTGTGGCAAAATACCATGATCCCCAGGGCGTTTTAAGGGCCGTGGGCATGGGGGATTTCGCGAAAGCCGACTGAAATGGGGGGAACATTTTGTGTTGTTCCAGGGTTTTTATTTTAGGTGTTTTAAACCCTTGCATCTCTAGGGGTTTCGATAAAAACCGATAAAAGAAAATTGGTCAAAAATTGGTTTAAAAATCGGTGGTTCTCTTGTTTTGGGGGGTTGGGGGGAATTTTAAATTTTTTTTTGCTAATTTTTTTTTAAGGAACCACCGGGGGAAACCCATTCTTGGGGATAAAAAAGGGGCAAAAAAAAATTATTAAACATACGAAGGGGTTTTCCCAAAAAAGAAATTTTTGAAAAAGCGAGTATAGAAGTTTTAAAGTTAAGGGAAACCCCCTTTGTTTTTTAAAATTTTTAATTTTTTAAAATTTAAAAAAGGCCCCCCAACTTAAATTTAATAGTAGCAAGGGTTGAAAGGAATTAATTTTCCTATTATTTAAAAAAATTTTTTTTGCCCAAAACCCGATTTGAAACCCCGCTGGGTTTCATATCGTTTTAAAGAATTGACAACTGGCAGCTTTTTGAAAAGGGTTCGGGCTCCCTTTGAAGGAAATGATTGTTAAAAGGGTTGGGCGGGCCCAACATATTCGCTTATTATTTGTTTTAATTTTTTTCCCAATTTGGGTCAGTTTTTCTTTAAAACAGCACCCTAATGAGCTGTTTTCCCTGTTTGCGTTTTTAAAGTTTTCCAAAAATGTCAGATTTTTTTTTTTCAAAAAAGATCTGATACTCTGTTTTTTTCTCTTTTTATTTTCATTTTATTTTTTTTTGGGGTTTTTTAAAAAGTGAAATCCCCCCAGGGGCCAAATTTTTATAAAAAATGCTTTCGCCCTGCCAGCGGGGAAAGTACTCTGTTTTTTAACCCTTTTTTTCTTTAAGTGGGGCATGTTTATCAACGATTGGAGAAAGTATTATACCGGGTATTATACGTTTCCCTTTTGGGAAATCGGTGAAATTTGGGTTTTAAAAACTGTAAAAGGAGTAAGCTTAATTCGGGGAAAAATTCATCCTTACTGAAGTTTTTAAAGCGGGCGATATTGAATGGTTGTGGGGCCCTTTTATTTTTGTTGTTTTGGGAAAAGTTTACAAGACCAAGTGAAAAACAAAAGGGAAAACAGTGGTTCGCTTAGCTTTTTTGGGCCCACTGTTCCCGTTGGTTTCCAGGGCTTTGTTTTTTCTTTGTAGATTACCCAGCAATGTAGAAGTTTTTTGTTTTTTGCGATTTAGTTGGATTAGAATAAGCGTTTGAAAGCCAAAGATTTGTGGGGTCGCACCCCCCAGGCAGGCTCCCGTTTTAACGATAAATTGTTAAAATCCCCGAGAAAAATTTGACATTTGGATACTCTTATATACACCCATCCATCATTTTGTAAAAAAGTTTAATAAAAAAGGGAAAAAGGGGCAGCGGGTTCCTTTTAACATTTACCCCAACTAAAAGAGGGGCTGAGTTGGAGGGTTTGACCTGCAGCCACATGCTTTTTTCCCCCCAAAAATCATCAGGAAAAGGGTTTCCCGCCCCCTTTTTTTGAAACAGGAGCGATTTTTGGGAAAATTTTAATTTTCCCAAGTAAAGGTTTTCACCAGAGTGATGTGCATCGGGGCCCGGACAAAGTTTTAGTTTGTTAGGGGATAAAGTGTACAGTAAAAAGGGAGTAAAAAGGGCGATTTCACAAAGCCCAAGCAGAGAATGGGGGGGTTTTTCCCGTTTAGAAAAAAAACAGCACCCATGAATCTTTTTTGGCAGTGAAAAAACATTGGGTGCCCAAAATGCTTTAATCCATAATCGTTTTAATTACTTACAAGGGGTCCTTTGTATTAATTCTAAAAAAAGTCCTGGGAAAATAAAACAAATAGTTTATACGGGTTACAACAAAAAATTAAAAATAAAACCCAAGAAATTTTCATAAAATATCCAAAAACAAAACAAAATCCAAAAAAGCAGGGCAAAAAAGGGTTCAGCCCAAAAGGAAAAATTTCCCAAGTATGGTATGTAAAAATATTCAGGAAAGTATGACCCAAACCCAAAACAAAATTCGGGTTTCAAGCTGTCCGGGGACAATATAAAGTCATCCACAGTTAAAAAAAGCAATACCGGGGGGGAAGGGGGGGGGGGGGGGGGGGGGGGGGCGGGAGGGGGGGGGGGGGGGGGGGGGGAGGGGGGGGGAAAAAAAATCACAAATTGGGGGGAAGGGGGGAAGGGGGAGGAGTCAGGGTTTATTGGGGAAAAGGGGAAGGTTTTAGAGGAAACAAACAGGAGAAGGGCAAAAGGCTGGGGGTGAGGTGGGGGGGGGGGGGGGGGGGGGGGGGGGGGGGGGGGGGGGGGGGGGGGGGGGGGGGGGGGGGGGGGGGGGGGGGGGGGGGGGGGGGGGGGGGGGGGGGGTGGGGGGGGGGGGGGGGAAAGGGGGGGGGGGGGGGGGGGGGGGGCTTTTGGGAAGGTTTAAAAAGGCCCCCAAAAAATTGAAGGGGGGGGGAAAGGGGGAAGGGAAAGGCCACAAAAAAAAAGGGGGGGGGGGGCCCCCCAAAATCGGCATTTATGTAAAGGGGGGTCTGTTTAAAATAAAGGCATGGGTTTGGGATTTCCCGGTGGGAAAAAGGGGGCATTAAAAAAACAACTGGGTTTTTGGTGGACAATTTCAGGGGCATTGTCCAAGTGTTGTTTTAGAACGTTGAAAGACTTTTGGGGGGAAAAATTTTTAGAAAAGGAAACAGGACATTTCCTACTGACGGGGGGACAGGCCCGGGACATCTGAAGGGAAATCAGTAGGGCAGGCCCGCTTGCTTTGGGTTTTCCCTTTTTAAATTTTTAAGACGGGGATCTGTTACGGTTTTTTGCAATTGGGGCCCGTTCCCCGACATAGCTTTGGGTTTTTTCCCATTTCCCGTATTCCGTGGGGGCCGGTTCACCCCGGAAGGCCAGGAAAATGAAGATTTTTCCGTAACCCGAGTGACAAGCCTTGGGAGACCCGGTGAAAACCATCCGATTTTTAAAAAGTTTGAAAATCCTTTAAAATTTGATCCAAAAGAAATTTGTTCAAAAAAAAAAAAACATGCACTTTTTTTCTGCCCATAGGGCATTTCAGTTCCCCCAAAACATCAAAAATTTAAAGAATTTCAAAGGGAAAAGGTTTTTTAGGAAGTAAAGGGCCAGAACAAAACAAAATTTTGGCCCCGAGGAAAAAAAAAAACCCCCCCTTTTTACCTGTCCCCGAAGCTGAAAACCAAAATCCTTCTGAAACGTGTTTACAGAGTTTCGTTTTTGAAGGTCCTTTTTCCCCCCACTTTCAATGCCCCCCGTGCACTTCCCCTCGCACTGCACAATCCTGGGCAAACAGTGACGTCCCGTCACCTTTGCCCCAGGATTGTGCGTACAGGGTGAGTCCCGTCCCCGTCCCGTCTCTGTCGGTCAATTTACGGGAAAGGGTTTGAATTTCCCCCCAATGAATTGACCAAATTTGCCCTTTTGGGGGAAACGGTTTCCGAATTTTGGGGTAGTTTTTTTTTTTGCTGTCGGTTTAGAGACTTTCGTGGAAATTTTCCCCTTTTACAAAGGGGGGGAGTAGGGCTGCTGTCCCGTTTAAAGGTGATTTTTTGCTGGTTAACAGTGGGCGGGGGTCGGTTTACGGTGAGTGACAGTCCCGTTCTTTTGGGCCCGCCGAAAAAACCACTATGTTAGTAAAAAAACCAACCCGTAAACCCCCTAGATTGTTCCTTTTTGTTTTAGTTTTGGCTGCGTTTTACTTTTTTGATGAAATTTTTCAGTGGCCCTGGGAAAGAGGGTGACCCGCAAGTGCTGATTTCCAAAAGGTTTCTTTTGACGGGTTTTAACACACTGTCAAAAACGCTTTCGTTTGTTCTTTGAGTGAATTTTCGTGTGTGTTGCACCATCTTGCAGACTGCAATTTTCCCCCTGCTTGTTGGTTTAAAAAACCCCAGTTTGTTGTCAATTTTGAGTTTTTAAAAATTTTTGAAACAAAGGCTTTGATGCAAGAATACAGACAAAATGCGGAAAGAAAGAGACACGGATGCAATTCTTAGCGTCCCCCGGGGCTTGTTTTTTTTCCCTTTGGGAAACGTTGGTGGGGTTTGGGGCTGTGTTTTTAGTAGAAATGGTCCCATCTGTGGTGGTTGCGTCAGTCTTTACCATAATTGTTTCTTTTAATTTTTTCTGGGGGTAGTGAGGTCATGTCAAAATTTGGGGGCTGTTTTTCCCCTGGGGGGTGGGGCCCGTGTCCCCTGGGGATTTTTTTTCCCCTTTGGGGAAATGGGGTCAGTGTCACTGGTTTTTTTCTCTGGGGGAGGGGGTCAGGGGCATTAGTAGTTGTTTTCCCCTGGGGAGTTTGGGGGGGAAGGGCATTGGGTTTGGGTTTTTATCTCAGGGGGGGTTTGGGGGCATAAATCAATGGCAAACTTTTTTTCTGGGGGAGGGGGGTCAGTGCATGGTAGTTGTTTTCTCTGGGGGATTGGGGGGCCCTGTCCCCTGGTAGTTGGGTTTTCCCCTGGGGGAGTGGGGTCGGTCAATGGGATTTTTTTCCTGGGGGGAGTGGGGCCGTGTTTACCCGGGAGTTTTTGTGACTCATGTTGATCTCAAGGCGTGAATCACACAGGAAAGCGGACCCCCCGTGGGTTTAGGAAAATGACGTGGTGGCTGGCTGGATCCGCCAAGGGGCTCGGTGGGAACGGGGCCTTCACAATTGAGTTTTCCCTTTTTCCCGGGGTTTTTGTTGGCATTTGTCCTCGGGGAAGAAACCCGCGCCCTGTGCTCTTTCCCCCACATGGGCCCGGCATCCTTTCCAAAATTTGTAGTTTTGGCCCCCAATGGCACACAATATTTTAAAATTAAATTTTTTGCCCATGCCCCACACTTAAAAACCCGGATAAGCATGAGCCACCCCCTTTTTTTTTGTTATTTTTTTTAGGAAATTTTAAATGTTATTTGAGGCCCCAAAAAATTTTTCAGTGTATTTCTTGTAAAACTGAACAAATGTTCCCTTTGCTAAATTGTTTTTGGAAATTCCTCACAGCACAGCGGTTTCTTTGTTTAAATTTATTGCCCCCCTCCCTTCTTCCCATTTTTTGTTTAATGGGGATCAGGGACAGGGTCATTTAGGAAACGAAAAAGCTAAAGATCCCCAAAGAGTGAGAGTTCTGAAATTGGGAACATTAAAAAATTTTCCCGTTTGGTGGCAAGGGGTGGCTTTTTGTTAAGGGTTTTCTGATGGACATACTAACAGCGACTGCATTGTCAATTACTGTGGACGACTTGACCATGTTGGAGGGGGGGGGGGGGGGGGAGTTACATGTAGACTGTGACGGCCATCCTGGCCGTGGAAGACGTGATGTACTGCAGTTGTAACTTGTGAGGAAGTAGTGTTAAGCACAAAACAGACAGGATGGAGTGGGGGAAAACCGGAACAATGGAACACGGGTTGAAGAGGTCCATCTGATCTCCACCACAAATTAATTGGCTGGTTTTTACTGCCACTTGTGCACACACTGGCCATAGACACGAACAGTCGTCCCTTGTATAAATCCAGACCGGGGTTGTTTCCTGGGCAAGGGGATCGGCTTACAGGGTGACGACAGATGGGGCCACCCAGGGCGCGGCACTATCACTGCCTCAACAGCTGCAAGCAATCAAGGCGTCTCACCGCGCGTCCACAGCACAAACCGCTGAAGAAATGTTGAGGGAAAGAGCAATCTCACACTGATGTTTTCCCTTAAAACACACGTAATCAAATAAGAACAATCCGCTTCAGTTCACAGAATCAATGCACGAAGCACTAGGCACTGTTTAGTCAATTCTATACGGCAGGAAAACTGAATAGATATAAAACACGACTCAGCAAATAAACAGAACGCAGCAGCTCGGGAAAAACACGTCCGCACCGGTCGGTGGCGGCGGAGAGAGAGCAGAGAGAGAGAGAGAGAGAGAGAGAGAGAGAGAGAGAGAAGAGAGAGAGAGAGAGAGAGAGAGAGAGAGAGAGAGAGGAGAGAGAGAGAACTGCATTTAACAGCATTTGCTGCTGACAGAACAGCCGACAGTCTTGACACAACAGCCGACAGTCTTGACACAACAGCCGACAGTCTTGACACAACAGCCGACAGTCTTTAATGCTGCTGACAGAACAGCCGACAGTCTCAATACTGCTGGCAGAACAGCCGACAGTCTTTATAATACTGCTGTCAGAACAGCCGACAGTCTTCAATACTGCTGACAGAACAGCCGACAGTCTTAATACTGACAGAACAGCCGACAGTCTTCAATACTGCTGACAGAACAGCCGACAGTCTTTAATACTGACAGAACAGCCGACAGTCTTTCAATACTGCTGACAGAACGCCGACAGTCTTTAATACTGCTGACAGAACAGCTGACAGTCTTTAATACTGCTGACGAACAGCCGACAGTCTTTATAATACTGCTGACAGAACAGCCGACAGTCTTTATAATAGTGCTGACAGAACAGCCGACAGTCTTTATAATACTGCTGACAGAACAGCCGACAGTCTTTATAATACTGCTGACAGAACAGCCGACAGTCTTTATAATACTGCTGACAGAACAGCCGACAGTCTTTAATACTGCTGACAGAACAGCCGACAGTCTTTATAATACTGCTGACAGAACAGCCGACAGTCTTTATAATAGTGCTGACAGAACAGCCGACAGTCTTTATAATAGTGCTGACAGAACAGCCGACAGTCTTTATAATACTGCTGACAGAACAGCCGACAGTCTTTATAATACTGCTGACAGAACAGCCGCAGTCTTTAATAGTGCTGACAGAACAGCCGACAGTCTTTATAATACTGCTGACAGACAGCCGACAGTCTTTATAATACTGCTGACAGAACAGCCGACAGTCTTTATAATACTGCTGACTGTCAACCTCGGGTGATGTCAGTGGAGGAAGGACTAGCGCACAGCCCAAACACACTCACAGCTTGCTTACGATCTCATTCATATATCATGCATTCGTCACATCAAACCACTAGTAAAGTCTAATAACTTTACTACACATGTTCATAGAACGAAACATCAATGCATATGGAATCAAACAAAATAAAACATTCTCTCTTTCCTGAACTTCACAAAATCATTTATCTAAAACATCATTAACTAACCCGGGTATAAACAGATTTCTACTTTACCTGGCCAGGTGATCTTAACTATTCACGAATCACTGTCTTTTCTTTTCTTTTCTTTTTCTTTTCACTGTCACTTTCACAAGCACGACACAACTGCTGGCACTGGTTTTGGTCTGATGGCACCGGTCAGGCTGGACTGCTGGCACTGGTCAGGTTGGACTGCCGATGAAAGTGGCGCTGGCCAAGTATGAGGTCGAACCCCAGTGAAGATAGAAACAGTGACTATCAACATCGATCTGTTCTCCTTTCTTTCTTCCTGCATTAACGCATTGCACTCTCTCTCTCTCTCTCCTAGTCTGCTCTTATCAAATGGACATGGTTGCTTTTCTTTTCTTTTTTTTTTTTCTTCTTTCTTTTCCTCTTCATTAGTTAGCAACTCTCTCCACATCTCTCCTAAGTCCTTCCTCTGCAGACTATCTCGTGCTAATGCCCCCACTTGGTTCTCTCCTCTCCTCCCCTCATCTCTCTGCTCTTCTCTCCTCAGAGATTACACTCAGACCTCTCTCTCTCTGTCTCTCTGTTCGTTCTCCCCTCGTTCTCCCGTTCTCTCACTCTCACATCCTTCTTATCCCGTTCCGATCTGTCAAAAAGGGCGAGTACCATTGGTCAGTATTTTTACCGCCTCGTCCCCGAAGTTATCTCCCTCTAATTCATTGGATGTTCAAATCATGCCAGTCATGCCTACTACGCCTTACTCTCTGTGGTGGTCAATTAGCTTGATTTCGCCCCCCCCACACACTCCCTTCCCCCTTTCCTACTTAACTGGCCCCGTGTGGCTTAACTCGTGGACAAGGGTCACTCAAAATTTGGGCTAGATGAGTCTGGGAAAGGCCCCGGGCCGACGTCTGACCAAAACCTCCCGGGCCCTGTAAAGCCCACCCACTGGGACTTTTCTGCTGTCCCCCCGCTGTGCAAAATTGGGGATGCGACGCTGGACCCGGTTTTCGTGGCGCCAAGTTTTGCGTTTGGACTTATGCCCTTTTAAAGTGGCGGCAGGACCTTTTTGGGTTGTTTTAAATTTTTGGACCGGGAAAATTTTCCCCCTTGCAAAAGACTATGCACTGCTTGTCTCAAAAAAAACGGTAAAAAAAAGGGACAAAAAAGAATTTGTGACCCCACGTACACCCCGCAAGTTTAAAAAATTACTTTAAAAACCAAGGTTTAAATTAAAAAATAAAATCATTGTGAATCCACCCCAATGATTTTTCTTGAGTGCGCTCTTGCGTTTTTTTCAACTCATTTTAAAGGGACCTCTGTGGCATTTAAATGTTTTTCCCCCACCTGCGGTTTTTTCCCTCTCTCCTTTTCAAAAATTTCTTTTAAGGGGGCCCAAAAAAAATTTAAAAATATGATCACGATATGACACTTCACTGAGGAATCCCCAACCCTACTTATTGAAAATAAGTTTCCTACACAAAACGACGGTATGCTCCAACATAACACATTTACTTTAACAAATCTCACAAAAAAATAGAACCAAAACCCCCAACGGGGAAATAAAAACCCATACCCAATAAAAAAACTGTAACCCAACCATATTATCAAAAAAGCCCCCTGGATGACTGACTTCCTCTGAGTTGCAGTTTTGCTAGATACAGGGCCCTTAAAATAGCAGCCCCAAACATTCTGTCGCCCTGGGTTTTGTACGCACTCGGTACCTGTGGGGCTGCAAGCCATTCCCCAACGCAGCATCTGCTTTTTTTTCAACTGGGGCCTCCTGCGGAATTTGGTGGTTGGGGGATCAGTTTTAATCACGAATCCCCCCTTCCCAGTTTTTGTGAAATTTCTGCAGGCCCCCAACAGAAAAACACTCCTTCTTACTGTTGCGTCCCCTTTTCACCCTTTGTCAACTTCCGCTAGCATATCCGGAAATCGCCCCCTTCATGCCCCTCCCAAAAATTTATGCCCCAATTCCCCCCCCCCTGTGCTCTTTTCCGCAACCCAAAAAGGTTTTGGGGAAATTTTGGGTTTAGCTTCAAGGGGACGGGAACCTAGTTTTTCCAACACCGTTCCCGTGCTTGCTCTGCAGCGTCGGACCACTCGACCACTCCCGGGTTTTCCCTGCCTTGCCCAAAATCACTGAGAGGACTCGTGATTAAAGCAAATTGGAACAAACCCCCGTGGGGAAGCCAAAAAAAACCTTTGGCGGGCCCTGATTTCTTTTTTTGGTTTTTTGGTCTCTCTAAAATTTAAATCATCTTCCCCAAACCTTTTCCTCTTTTCTGGCTCCCTTTGTGTCGCCCCCGAAAAAAACCGGAACCCCTACTGTCTGGGCCCTTTTTCTTTGAAATCCCTGTAGGGATTTTCGGGAAAAAACTTAGGCAAAAAAATTCCCCCCTTTTTGCTGGGTCTCTTTCCCCTCATCAATGATTGCTGCTGCGCCTATGTGCTGAGTCTCACGCGAATAAAATTTGCGGAAAAAAATTTGCTGGAAAAGTTTTATTTTCCCCCTTTCCCAATCAATTGGGAAACCCGACCGACCTTTTCAGTGATGGTGAATGGCCCTTTTCCCCAATGCATCAGCAGCTTTTTGTGCCCCTTTGGGAAGCATTTCCCAGGTTTGATTCCCCCTGAGGGATTGTTTCCTCCCCTTTTTGTCATAATTGCTCCCCTGAACGCCCCCTGCCCCCTGCAAATTTTCCTTTTGAAACCCTTAAACAGGGTTTCTCCCCGTGCCCCCCTTTTGGGAAAAACAGGGGGGAGTTTGGGGCCAATCAGATAAAACACCCAACTTTCTAAAGGGTTTTGTGTAAATTTAAAAGGGGGGTTTAAGAGGGCCTTCTCTTCACCCCTCTTGGGGGTGCCCTTTTGAAAACCGTCCCCTAAATGCAGAAACGTTTTATGTAGCCATTCCCCCTGGCCAATGAAAATAAACAAAGATTCGGTCGCTTTTTGCTGGTGCCGAGAGACCCGCCTTAAAAGGGGGGAACTCGTGCCCCACTGACAGGGGACGGGCCCCCCCCCCCCGGGAAACATCGGGTTTCCCTTAAACCTGAGTTGTCCCTTTCCCTGTTTCCCCTTGGTGAACACTCATTTCCCCACCCCCTTTTTCCCAGAAATTCTGTCTCACCCCCTCAAAACCCCCTGTTTCTCCCCCCTTTTGCCAACCCCCAAGACTTCACGGGGAAAAGGGTCTTTTTTCCTGCGTGCCTAAACTCATCAGGGGAAACTCATGCCTAAATTTCCCTTCCCGGGAAACGAAAAGGTTTATCAACCTTTTCCCCCTTTCTTGTGTGTTTGAACTGTTCCCCCTGTAGAAAAAACAATCAGGACCCCCGGGGACCCCTTCCCAAACCGGGAAATTTTTCCCAATGAAAAATAGGGGGGGGTTTTTCCATCCCAGCGCAGACAATCCCCTGAGAAGAAAAGGGGAGTACTTCTATTTGCAACGGGAAAAAACCCCCTCACAGTGCCATCAAATTAAAAAGAACAGGTTGGATTTTGCCCTGTCAAACCCCCTTTTCCTCGCCAGCTTGTTCGGACTACCCCAATGAACAACCCCAAGGCCCCGTAAATTTTCACCTCTGCGGGCCCAATCCCCCCTTTTCCATGTAAAGAAACCCCCCTCAGCCTAGTGCCTCCATCCCTCCCCCTGCCCGCTGTCCCGTGCTAGCCATAGGCTGCACTCACCTTTCAGGGTGAATCCCCTTTTGGGTTTCCCTTTCGGTCGTTTCCCTTTCAAACCCCTTTTCCACCTCTTGCAAGGGGTGCTGCCTTCTGGAACCTCTGCGCAAACCTGCCCCCTGTCCTTCTTGTGACAAAAGAAAAAACCTAATGTCCCTTTTTCCCTTTCCCCTTTTCCCCCACTGGGTTTGCGACTTTGCAGGAAAAATCTCCCAAATTCCTTGCCCCTCCCTTTCACCCGTGCCCAGCACCTGTTTCTCTGAAACCCCTTTGTGCCCAAAACGTGCCTCTCTATACACCTTTTGCGAATTTAAAACTCTCCCGCTGTTTTTGGCTGTTTTTTTCAAAAAGTTTGGTTAACTCAGGGCCCCAACCCGACAAAAAAATTTTTCCCTTTATAACTAGCCCCTTTCAACTCAGCGAACTCCTTTTTCGTACCAACAAATCTAACCACTTCTCAAAAAAGTGATTTTAAAGTGCACCAAAAAAGGTTTTACGTTCACCTGCTTGTTAAAATTTGTGAACGAAAAATTTTTTCCTGAAAACCTTTCCCCTGTGAGGTCAAATCCCTTTTATAAAAAAGATTCCTTCACAGCGCCCAAATCAGATGTTGTTCTGCTGGAACGCAGTAAAAAACTGTAAACCTTACCCCCAGTAAAGCTGACCAAAGGGCGCCAATCTTTGAAAGGGCCCCCCCTGTGGTGCAAAAGTTTCGAAAACGGGTGTGAAAGACCTCGGGAAACGGTCCCCTTAGAGAATTTTGGAACTTTTGGGGCGGGGAGGTAAAAAATTTCCCCCCCCCCAGTCATGGAAACTGGGAAATCCCCCCCGGTGGTCTCCCTTTGGGATTTCACTTTTTCTAACTCTAATTGAACTTTAAATTTTTGTTTCCGGCTTCCCCAATTTTTTTCTGTTTCCTGCCCTTTATTTTTTTCTGTTTCTTTCCCAGCCTGATTATCATTAGCCCCAAACCTTAATTTTCTTTTTCTTGCCTTTTTCTTTAGGGCCCTTTTCCCCCTTGCTATTTCCAAACGATGCGCCCTCTTTCGCGCGTTATCCCTTTCCCTTTTTGGGTTTGGGTTTTTAAGAACTCCCCGCAATATTGGGTAAAACCCGATCACGAGCGCCGGGTCACAAGTTGTTCAATTGGGGTTTTTTTTTCTTGCCCTTATATTCTTTTTTTTTTTTTTTTTTTTTTTTTTAAAACAAGATTTTATAACTTTCGACGCCAAAAAAAGGGGGGTTACCCAACGGGGGACGTAATGCACAATCCATGAAGATAATATTTTGTTGGGACCAGTAATTAGGTTTTTTTAAGACGCCCCGCGCCTGACCCAACTATAAAAGCGAAATTTTAGGGAATTTTGTGGAAAAAAGTATCTGGGGTGAAATGCCAAGCCTAGTATTTCCCATTTGGAAGGGAATTTCCAGGCCCGTTTTTAACTATCTTGGGAACATCAGTAAGAAACCCCCTTTTCTTGGTTAAAATTGAATTTCCCCCCGGGTTCCCCTCTGAGAAGGTTGAAAAATTTTAAAAAATGGGCCCGAATATCTGGGGAGGTCCCAATAAAAATTTTTCAACTCGGGTGATGTCAGTGGGGGAAAAAGGGAAGCCCCCCCGCCCCAACACACCCACAGCTTGCTTAAAAGGTTATTTATATCATTTCATTGTCACATCAAAC
>CM031613.1:77944392-77949392 GCA_018398815.1 Conus ventricosus | reverse complement strand
TGAATGAGCAGCAGCGCACTGCATCAGCAGATAAGACGTCGGAAGACCAAGGCCAGGATTTAAACCACAGTGCCAAGGACATCCACGCTGTTGGTTTGGATGAGGAATTTGCACAGGCCCTCGATGCCAGGCGCCTGAAACTCAACCTGCCACGAGCAAACGAAACTGAAGATTGGGAGAAACTGGATGCAAAAATCGTCCAAAGACTCGATGCACTGATAGGGAAAAGCACCCTGGAACACAAACTAGCCACATATGGGGACATTGTGTATGCCACATGTAGAGACGCCTATGGAGTACAACTACCCAAAGAGAAAACACCTCCAAAGAAATCCAGACGCCAAGAAAAGATGGACAAGATCAGAGTCCAAAAGAACAACCTCAAGAAGCAAATGAAGACCGCACTGCCAGCTGAAAAACAAGGCTGGGAAAAACTGTGGGAAGACCTGAAAGAAAAACACAGCGCCCTCAGCAAAGCAGAATCTGCGAGGAGAGGAAGAGCAAAAAGAAGAAGACACAAGAGCGCTTCTTCAGAGACCCCTTCCAGTTTGCCAGAACACTGTTTGAGCAGCCAAAATCTGGGACCCTAAGTGTGGACAAAGGAGTTCTTGAGCAGCATCTGAGGAAAACATACTCTGACTCACAGAGCAAAGCACCACTCGACATTCAAGATCTGGTGTGGCCAACCAACCCTGAGGAACAGTTCAATGGCAAGCCTCCAACGTTGGCGGAAATCAAGAAGGTGGTCGACAAAGCCAGAGCCAAATCATCACCAGGGCCAAACGGAATACCTTACCAGCTTTACAAGAAATGTCCCAAGGTGCTGGAGTGGCTCCACAGGCTGCTGCGATCGGCTTGGAGAAACCAGAAGATCAGCGGCCAGTGGATGACGGCAGATGGTGTGTACATCCCCAAGGAGCAAAACTCAAGTGACATCAGCCAGTTCAGGCCAATATCACTACTGAACGTCGAAGGGAAAATCTTCTTCTCTGTCATGGCAGCAAGGCTGACCAAGTACCTGATGGAAAACAAGTACTTGGATGTGTCAGTCCAGAAGGTGGCATCCCAGGCGTGGCTGGCTGTGTAGAACACGCCACAATGATCTGGGACGCAATCCAAAAAGCAAAAACAGAAAAGAGGACCTGGACGTAGTGTGGCTTGATCTGGCAAACGCATATGGATCTGTGCCCCATGAGATGATACAGTTGGCTCTTGAGATGTACCATGTGCCAAAGAACATCCGCGACATGCTCAAGAAGTACTTCAATGGCTTCTCAATGCGGTTCTCTACCAAGGAGTACACAACTGATTGGATCAACTTGGAAGTGGGCATTGCAATGGGCTGTGCAATTTCCCCGATACTGTTCGTGCTGGCAATGGAACTCATCTTGAAAGCAGCAACAACAACGCGAGACAAACAGACCTTGGCGATGGATACAAGATGCCTCCTCTCAAGGCCTTCATGGATGACACTACAGTGATTTCATCCAGAGAAGACGAGACACGTCATGTGCTGGAGAGGCTGGACGACATAGTTGCCTCATCCAGAATGAAGTTCAAGCCAAAGAAATCACGGAGTCTCTCACTGAGGAAAGGAAAAGTGGCCGAATCTGTGGTCTTCAGTGTTGCCAACCAGGCCATTCCAACAGTCACAGAAGAACCAGTCAAGAGCCTTGGAAGATGGTATGATGATACGCTGAAAGACACACAAAGAGCAAAAGAAACCAAGCAGATGGGAAGAAGCTTGGAGACCATTGACCACTGTGGGCTCCCTGGCAAATACAAGGTCTGGTGTCTGCAGTTCATGCTGATACCAAAGCTCCTATGGCCTCTGATGATATACGACATCTGCACCAGCACAGTGGAGGCAATGGAAGCCAAAATCAACAATTTCACAAGGAAATGGCTTGGTGTCCCACCTGTCTGACTGACATCGCGCTGTACTGTCGCCAAGCAAAGCTCAAACTACCACTGAAATCCATCCTGGAGGAATACAAAGCAGGGAAGATCAGACTTCAAAGCATGCTGGAGGACTCAAGAGACAAGGTGGTAGAAGCAATCAAGCCCCAGCTGAAGACAGGCAGAAAATGGAAAGTTCAAGAGGCGATGGATTCTGCAAAAGAAAGTCTCAAGATCAGAGAAATAACAGGACACACACAGAACCAACAGACAAGGACTGGGGGTGACCAAACTGAATGGTGGTCAAAGGCCAAAGGAAAAGCCAAAAGAGACATGATGATTCAGGAGATGAGAAAAGAAGAAGACCAAAAAAGACTCCAAAAAGCAGTCCAGCAGAGCCAGCAAGGGCAATGGACAACGTGGAGAATGCACTCCAAAGAAGTCTAACTTGGAATGACATTTGGCACATGGCCCCTCTCAGGATCAGCTTCATTCTCAGATCTGCATATGACCTTCTGCCCTCAAATGCAAACCTGGTGAAGTGGGGGAAAACAGACGATCCTGCATGCCCCCTCTGCCATGAAAAACAAACAGTGGAGCATGTTCTAAGCTTATGTAAAGTAGCCCTGGCTCAAGGAAGGTACACATGGAGGCACAACCAAGTGCTCAAAGAAATTGTACAAGTAGTCTGGGCTAGTACCAACACCACAAAAGGGAGAATCGGGACTCCAAAAGCACCCGCAACATTCTTCACGGCAGGAGGCAGCAAATCATGGCCAAGAACAACAGTGCCACTCGAAACATGCAGGCAGAGTCTGCTGGATGGGGCAGATGACTGGAGTGCACTGCAGACCTCCCAGAATGGAAGAGTCACCCAGAGATCATCAGCAAGAGTGGCATGAGACCAGACATAGTAGTCCACTCTAAGTCAACCAAGCAGCTGATCATGATCGAGCTCACGGTGCCATATGAGAACAGAATGGAGGCAGCTCAAATCTACAAGACTGAAAGTATGCTGATCTGGCAAACAGCCTGAGGAGAGAAGGCTATCAGGTCAAAGTCCTCACTGCAGAAATTGGAGCTAGGGGATTTATAGGAACGTCTGCATACAGCCTCATGAAACAGCTCTCAGTTGCAGGGAAGGAAAAAAACCAGAGCCTGAAAGCAATGGCAGAAGCGGCAGAGAGGTGTTCAAGCTGGATCTGGTCAAGGAGGAACAAAAGTGAACTTCATAAGGCTTAATTTCCCTACAAATATCAGGTGTCCCTGTGGTCAGTGGTTAAAGCGCGAGTCATTAAGTAGAAAGTGAGCATGTCCAGAGGGTCATGGGTTCGAATCCCAGCCATGGCTCGTCCCAAGATGGGGGAAAAAAAAAAGGGGCAGCAGGGGACATCCGGAGTCATGAACGGGTGTGGCCCAACCCCCCTAGAGTGTCAGGAGATAAGGGCCGAACACTTGCTTGAAGGGGGCTTCTCTTCTGAGGACTCTCTGCTGCCACGCTCTCCACGAGTTTTCTTTCTACTAGGGCATGGTTAACATAAAGCAGCTGAAACATCTATGTTAAATAACTAGAATAAATATACAGTGTGTTTTGGCATACCAGAAAAGTGCATTGTTGGAAGGGTGGGGGGGCTAGGTGGTTAGGAGATTCTTTGAGGCTTTGGTTTCACAACATTGTTGGAAGGGTGGGGGGCTAGGTGGTTAGGAGATTCTTTGAGGCTTTGGTTTCACAACATTGTTGGAAGGGTGGGGGGCTAGGTGGTTAGGAGATTCTTGAGGCTTTGGTTTCACAACATTGTTGGAAGGGTGGGGGGCTAGGTGGTTAGGAGATTCTTGAGGCTTTGGTTTCACAACATTGTTGGAAGGGTGGGGGCTAGGTGGTTAGGAGATTCTTTGAGGCTTTGGTTTCACAACAAAAGTTGTAGCCAAACATAATCTGCGACCATACCTGATTAGCGGCAAGAAGCCCAGACTCAGATCAGCATTATGTCACTTGCGAGCGCATGACTTGGACATAGAGAAAGGACATCTTTGCAGCCTAGCAGAGGACTGGATGTGTAAATCGCGTGGAGGGCCAGAGGTGAACATTCTTATTTCCAGTCATACCGAGATAAATCTCATTAATTAAACAACGGGTCACATACTCCTGGAAACAAAACTTTGTACCAAGTTCTCTGTTGCACTTCAAACATGGTCAAGCTGAACTAACCTGATATGTGCGTGCATGTCTCAATGTTCTTAGTCTGCACGTGCCTTTATCACAAAATTACGTAATGAAAGTCATCAGTGATGCTTACGAAACAGTTCTTGAACTTACATTATAGATGATGATGATGATGATGATGATGATGATGATGGTGATGATGATGACGACGATGCTGATGATGATAACGATGATGATGATGATGACGACGACGACGATGATGGATGATGATGATGATGATGATGATGATGATGCTGACGAGGATGATAATGATGCTGTGACGAGGATGATAGTAAAGTTTACCAATCATATCTTATCCCTTCTTGCACGCCTGCATGATTCAATGGTCGGTCTAACTGGCAGAATGGCCGCATTTCTCTCCATCACCCTCATCTTCCTTTATCCGTGCAGCATCACAGCTCTGGTCTGGCCCACAACGGCCATTGCCATGGCCACGGCCAGGGCCATTCTATGACCAGACTGCGGGCAGAAAGAAATGACAGGGAGAGACGGGGGTGGTGGGGGTGGGAAAGGGCAGGGAACCAGGGAGGGATTGGTTGTAAAGGAAGGGATGGCTCAGGCTGTGAGGTTCCTTGACAGAAATGGAAGAGAAGCTGCGAAAGATCATATGTATTGAAGACCTTTTGCATAACGAAAGATCATATGTATTGAAGAACTTTTGCATAACGAGTGCACACGTGCCCACGCGTGCGGGCACGTTCACACACACCACACACACACACACACACACACACACACACACACACACACACACACCACACACACACACACACACACACACACGCATGCACACAGACAGACAGGCACAGACACACAGAAGAGTATGCGCGCATGCATGCATGCACATACCCATACTTTCTCTCTGTGTCTCACTCTC
>CM031613.1:77932697-77944292 GCA_018398815.1 Conus ventricosus | reverse complement strand
TCTCTGTGTCTCACACATTCTCTCTCTGTGTCTTACACAGTCTCTCTCTCTCTCACTCTGTCTCTCTCTCTTCCTCACACACACGCACACACACACACACACACACACACACACACACCACACACACACACACACACACACACACACACACGCACACAAACGCATACAACCACCCTCCCCCCTTAATAATGAAAAAGAATGAGAAAGGACATTTGCTTGTGCGAGTGAAACGGGGGTGGGGGGTGGGGGTGGGGGTGGGGGTGGAGGGGGGACGGAAGATACCTATGCAATAAACTGAGAGAGACAGATAGAAGGTACTGACTACAAAGAAGCAAATAGAAACAGAAAGAGCAGGTTTCTGATTTTTATACGCGTAGCACATGCATTGTTTTACTATCCCCTGCATTTGCCCCCCCCCCCCCCACCCCCCCCTCACCCCATCCCATTCTTCCTTTCCCCAAATCTCCAAGTCTTTTCCTATTTTTATTTGTTCTGTTACAGACAAATTGAGTAAGAATGCTAGCCATGCGACATAGTTATTACGATATCAATTTCAGGTAAGAGGCATGTATTAGCGAATAAATGGATAGAAAATCAAATTTGAACACGGTGGCGAAATGTACTCCTCAAAAAAATAATCTGGCAAATGAGTCCAAATAAATATTAGAAGCAAAGGAACTGAGAAAATCTATTTCATTGTTGAAGGAAAGGAGATGACAATTCACAAAATTGTGAAAAAAAAATCCTTATGACGAAATAAAAACTACATCACTCCAAATCACATCAGTTTATGTATTTATTCATTTATGTATTCATCTATTCATTCATTAATTAATTCATTTAGCTATTTATTCTTTTGATGAGAGAGAGAGAGAGAGAGAGAGAGAGAGAGAGAGAGGAGAGAGAGAGAGAAGAGAGAGAGAGAGAGAGAGTGTGTGTGTGTGTGTGGTGTACAGACGTAAGTGCGTGCATTCGATTTACAGAGATACTAAACAGTTTGTTGAGATGGAAAAAATTTAAATGTCTATTTTGAAGGATACATGGTCACTTTTTTTTTGTGGTGAGAAACACGATTTGTTACCCACAAAGTCAGGCAGGTTTCAGATGACAGCATGTTTTTCTTCTTAAAGCAGTGGTCAACATGTTTTGGTTGAAAAGCAACAACAACAAAAAAAAAAGAAAAAGAAAAAAAAAACATCAACTATGTGCGTTTGTGGTTCTGTTGGGATGCAAACACTGTGTTACAAACTAAGAAAATTAATATTTTCCCGATGGAATATTGGAGGCATGATCTAATCAATCGTGTGTCCTGCGATGTGGGAAAGATTATTATTTTTGGGAAACATTTCACAGGTCCTGAGCGAGAGGAAAAAACATATTCACCTTCATCATTGTCATTCTTTGCACGTGGGCTTGTTATTCGGCAAAAGGGTCACATGATGGATTAGTTAATAAAGGGACCCAATTATATGGATTTCAGAATTGTGCAATTTGTTACATTTTTCAAAATATCATCCCCAAATTCGCTCAAAACTTGTTCGCAAAAATTGAGTAAGAAATTATTTTTCTAAACGCTGTCGTTCCTGGTCGTGACTCTCTTTTGTCCTTAGTAACATATGGAAAGCGTTTGGTGTTAAAACAACTTTCGTATCAACTTACATTCAGAAATCCAAGCAAGAAACTGTGGCTATTTCAGGATTTTTCCTTCCTGATGAGGTGTTGGTGTGGCACCCATACGAACGTCACCAAACCTGGAGAGAGAAGCCCCTCTCCATCCCGACACTGGGATTTTGGAGTGGCCTTGAACATGATCTAAGCTGGCAGGGGCATGGGTGGAAATCCTGCTCATGAACGGAGTGGGTAAGTGACACTTCCTTCTGGACCCTGTCTTTTGAAAGAAGAGACCCTAGGAAAGACCTGACAGTGGCTGGCTGAACTCTGGGAAAGTGTGCTGCCAATTTCTGGAATATGGGTGAAAGCAGAGAAAAAAAAAAGTGTGTACAAAGCAGGAGTATCAACTGTATCTTGTAGAATTACTGTTTTGTGTTATTTTGTGTCAACAGAAAACACTTTGCATTGTGGAGGAGCAGGTGAGTTGGCGGCTGCGCAGTCTCACCCAAGCAGTCCCCCCTCCCCCTACCCCATCCCCCTCATATTCTCCTCGCTTCGTTTCTCGTGCTGACCCATCCCCTTTCCTAATCCCACCCTCCCCCTCCCCCTCCCTCCCTCAGCCCAGCCCTGCGCACAGCAGGGGCGGGGGTGGGGGTGGGGGTGGGGGGTGGGGGGAGGGACAGGGAGGCGAGGAGAACTAATGTCCACCATAAATAATGCAAGGCGGGGAGAACCAGTGTCGTAAAGCCCTATCTATCAACGCCCGCACAGAGGTAAGGGGAAGTTAGGTAGAGAACAGCATTTTACCAATCCTGACTCACTTGCTCCTCCACCGAGTTTTTGGGCGAAAGTGGCCTTAAAGCCGCCTTTTCCTGTGGCGGAAGAGAGAGAGAGAGAATCACCGGCAGACAGACAGAGAAGAGAGAGACAGAGAGAGAGACAGACAGACAGACAGAGAGGCGGGCAGACACACACACACACCATGCACACACACACACACACACACACACACACACACACACACACGCACCACACACACACACACATAGAACACAGTGCAAGCCGAGCGGCTCGTTTTGCACCTGTGGGGCTTCTATGTTGTGGCCAAAAAATCAATAAACCATGCCTCGCGAGCTTACTGCGTTTTGTCTCTTACCTGGCCAAGTGCGCTGCGGGCAACTTGCCCATTATTGCGTCAGCAAATGTTCACGAATAGTCTAGACTGCCACGTGACACTCCACGTCAACACTACTACGCCGGCAAGAGCCGGCCATTTTAGCCATGGCTTTCAATGGAGACAGACGTGCTTTGTTTACAGAGGAACAACGCCGTGTTATGGAGGATCATATGCAATACCACAGGCTTATGGTGTGGAGTATATAAACTCAGGTGGGCGCTGTTTTTTACCTACTAAGCCAAAGAGCAGTATTGCGTTTTTGGAAGGCGGGGAGAAAGAAAAAAAACGTGAACTAACCATTGATGAACTACACAGCTACCTTGACAGCTTGTTGGTTCAACAAAAAGAACCAGAAGGAGGTTTGGGCAATATTACTGAAAAAGATGTTGATGGTTTTGATAAGCTTTTGACGGTTGGCGAAATGATTCCATTTCTACAAGATGGTGTTCTTTTACTAAAACTTAGCAAAAGAAAAACCATCCATTATGCTCTGGTTATGGGTCACTGCCTTGAAAAGGCACAAATAATGTTTCAAAGATCAAAACCAACTGAGACATGGCGTTCATTTTTACGAAAAAACATGGATATTGATGACTCGTATGCAAGAAAACTGATGCAGCTTTCAAAACTTTTTTATTATTGTCCAAAATTTCATAACCTTAGCATCAGCATTAATGATTTGTTTGCCAAACGAAGTCTGATCGCTAAGTACTTTCAGAAAAATGATGATTTTCGAAATGCCTGGCAAAATTAGATCGAGTTCTCTTTAGTACACCTAACAGAACGGGGTGGGGTAGTGGGTGGCGCCACTACTCCTACAAAAAGCTTAAAACGTTCAGCGACAGGTGTACTAACTGGCGATTAAGAGCCGCCAAAAAAGCTCTGCCCAAAAAAAAAAAAAAAAAAAAAAAAAAAAACCACAAAACTCTAAAAATTTGCCGGCCCCAAACCCCGGGGGGGAAAAAAAAGGGGAGGGGGGTTTTGTGTTTAAAACTTTTTTGTGTGAGAAGGAAAGTAAAAAGGGAAAACTCTTTTTTGCGGGGGGCCCGGCTTTTCTGGGGGGAACCCACCCTTGGGCATAAAATAGCCGTTTTTACATAAAGGGCCCTTTTTTTTGCAGCAAGGGCCTGGGGGAAATCCGCCTTGCTTTTTAAAATGGCCGTTTATACATGAACGGTATTTTTGCAGAAAAAGAGGACTGTGGGGGAAATCCGCCTTTGGTTTTAAATTTTGCCGTTTATACATGAACGGTTTTTTTTTGCAGCAAGGGGAAAACTGGGGGAAAATCCGCCTTGGGGATCCCTACTAAAATGCCTTTTATACAGGAACGGCTTATTTACCCGGGCTTGGGGGTCTAACGGGGGTTGTGGGGCCGTAATTTTTTGGGGGACAGATGTCCCCCACCCCCCCCCCAACGTTTGCCCCACCTCCTCCCCCCACCCCCCACCCCCGCATGCACACCTCCCCCTTTCCCCCCCCCCACCCCACCTGCCCCAAAAACCAATTTCCCTTTCCCTAATTTTTAAACTTAAGTTCCCCCAATTTTAACTTTTACTTCTAATTTTTTAATTAAGTCCCCCCGGGTTTCTTATAATTTTTTTTTTGATCAATTTTTTAAAGGGAAGTTTTAAATTAAGTTCTTGTCAGTTCTTGATAAGTTCTTGTTTTAAGTCATCCTTAAGTACAACCAAGTTCTTTTTTAAATTTTATTTTTATAATTTTCAAAAAAAAAAATACAATCTTTGTTTTTATTTTTAAAATAGTAAATGTCAAATTTATTTACACCACCCCTAAAAAAAAAAGGCGTCATCGTTGGGGAAAGTTTTGCTGGGCGTTTCTCAGCATAATTTTAAAGGGAAAGGGTTTTTAAACCCCGAAGATACCGCTTTGATTACAATTGGGGTTTCTAGGGAAAATGTCTTTTATAGACCCCATGTCTTTTTTTTGACTTTCATTTTATAAAAAGGGCATGATCTATTTTTATAAAAAAATTTAAAATATTTTTCCATTATAAATGGACCCAAAATGATCCCTTTGTTTTTTGGCGGTTTTGGCGTGCATTTGGTTTTTTTTCTGTTTTAGCGGGTTCGGGTTTTGGGTTTTAATTTTTTCGTTTCGGGTTCCCAATTGTTTTATATATTTTATAGCCATAAAAAACTCCCCCCAACAGCAGAAAGGGCGCCAAAAATGGCAACGTTTTAATTTTCAATATTCATGAAGATTTTGGGGGCCCTTGTTTCACATGGAGTTTTTATGGGCTGGAATTGTAATCAATTTGGTTCTGGGGGGTTGGCGGTGTTTTGGGTTTTCATAATGCTGTACATTTTTTTTTTTGGGTTTTTCCCCCCTGTTTTTTTTTTTTTCCTGCTTCAACCGCCCAGGATTTTTAATGGCCCTCCACCGGGTTTCAGTGTTTTCTGATGATTTTCTGGGGGGGTTTACTTTCTCCATGTTTCCCAGTGTTTTCTTTTTTCGCTGATTTTCGGATCGTTTTTTTAAAAGGGGAAAATAAAATTATTTGATTAAAGGGTTATTAACCCCCAATGATTACTGGCAAATAAAAAATTTTTCCCCAAATTCTATAGTAAAAAATCAACCCTTTGAGACTCAAATGACTTTGTTAAAACGGATTTTGCTTTTTTTAAATCATACTTTTGATCTTGTTCAGAATCAATGGGGAAAAATCTACTGACTTTTTAGTTTTACAAACTAAAAAAAACCTTTTGCCCCCATTTTTCCCTTTTAGACCCCAGCTGGGGCTTCATACCTGTTTGATACTTTAAAATGTCTTGCGGGGGATTTTTGGGTTAAATTTGGTTCAATGTGAATTCATTTCCCGGGGAAAATGTTTTTTTTTCCCCAAACATGCGGGAAAAGAATACCCCTTTCCTTTTTGGGCATAATAGCTTGTTCATCAATTGGTCATTATAAGTTTCGGGGAAAGGGTTTTGGGCCCCCTTGGAGCTGTAGTAGATCTTTATGTTTATGTTTTTTTTAAAAATTTTTAATTATTTTATTTTTTAAAAAAAGAGCACCGGGAAAAAAAATGTTGCCCAACCCCTTTTTATACCATTCTGCTGTTTTTGGAGGACTAAGTGTAGGGGTACTAAAGCCCTTTGGGTTTAAAAGGGCCGTTTTTTTAAAAAAAAACCCCCAATTTTTGGCAAACTGACTTTTAGGATTCAAACCCAAAATTTTTTGCTTTCATTTTCGGGTTCGGTTGCCACGAAAGATTTTCTAGTTAAGCAAGGGAAAAATTCCAGACAAAATAAAAATGTAAGAAAAAAAATTTAAATTTTTTAAAAAATGGGGTTCACTCGCAATAATGATAGGCGGGGGCTGGGGTGAATGCCCCTTGGTTTTAGCGGAAGTAATTTCGCATTTTGTAAAAATGGGGGGAATGACGGCGAGGGGGAAAAAGAATAAAAAAAGCTTTGGAAAGGGAATAAACGCTGGGGCCAACGGGCCTATGAAAAGGGGAGGAAAGGGTTTAGCATTGATTTTATTAATGACACATGGAAAAAAACAGGGGGATGCAGCTTAAAACCCTTTTAAAAATGTTTATTTAAGCAAAAAAACAATATTATCTAGTAACAGGCCCCAAACCCCAAACGAGCCATTGCCCCCACCAAAATTTTAGTGACTTTTATCAACCATCAGAAAAAACAAAAGATGCAAGGGAAAAAGGGGTTTTTTTTGTCGTTTTGGGATGCTGTTGTTTATTTTTTTTGCCATAAATTGGCTGAAATTTTTTAAAAAAGAACAAAATCTATTATTCGCCCCAAAGGGGTTTTTGGAAAAGGGGATCAAAGCAAATTTTTAAAAAAGCTTTAAACCAAACAGCTGGGGGTAAGTGAACAAACAGCAAAAGAATGGTTATCTAAAAAAGCCCAAATTTGGGAAAAAATTTTTTTAAAAAAACGCCCCAAAAGAAAAACAAAAGGGCCACACTTTGTGAACAAAACTCCAAACGACACCCCCCCCAAATGGATTTCTTTTTACCCTCTGTAGGATTTTTTGACGAAAAAAAAAATTTTAAGTACGCGCTCACGTCATTTACTTTGGGTTTTAAAATACAAAGATGCGGGGGCCCCTTAACCCCAAAAAAAGTGCTTTTGCTGTTGCTGTTGCCATTCAAACGGGGAAATTTTAACGGGTCCTTTAAATTTTATCCCGCTTTATTCAAAGGGTTTATGATGGAAAAGAAATTTAAAAGGGCCAAGTGAATCAATTATTGTTTTTAAAACTAGGGTTTTCCATTAAAAGAGGCTTTTCCCGGAAGTTCATAGATTCCCGGCTTTGTCGTAACTTTAACCAAACAGTTAGCTGGAAAGATTTTTTCCTACCAGTATTTTCAGAGAAACTGGTTGACAATTTCGCAAAACCGAATGGGGGTTTGAAGACTGCCCCCGTTTTGCGCGCAATGAATAATGAAGAATTTAAAGGGGTTTTAAAAAAAAGTACAAGCAATCAAAAGAAAAACAATAAATGTTGCTGGGAAAACTCCAGTGCAACCAGCAAAAAATATTACCATTTGGTTTGAAAGTAAGGTTTCCTTTTTTTTTACCGGGGGGGGAAAAAGCCCGGGGGGGACACTCGCATCGGGGAACCGATCCCGTTTGGGGTGTTGACCAAAATGAAATAAAAAGAATTGGTTTTTAAAAAAAGATCCGCCCGGGGTTTTTTTTTACGAAGGGAAAAGAAAAACAAAAAAACCCGGTCCTCAAAGATCTTTTGTGAAAAAAAGAACGGGAGATAATTCCCCCCCCAGGACCAGTTCCCCTTTAATTAATTTTTTGGGTTTTCCAGTGCCCCTTTTTCATATGAAAAAAATCTGGGGTTAAAAAAACCCCACGTTTTGTGTTTGTTCTATCTTTCGACTTTTTTGTTAAAAAAGTTGTGTTTATTTTATTTTAGATTTTTGATGCCCCGGGTTTTTCGTTGTCATGATGAAAAAAATTTTTATTGGGCCCAAAAAATTTCTTCTTTATTGTTGTCATGTGATTTTTGTTTTGGAAATGCACAAAGCTGCCCGGGTATTCCCTTTTTTCTTTTTAATTTATTTTTTCCTGGGTCGAAATTTGTAAATTTTTGAAACCTTTTTTAAAACCAAAAAAACTCCCCTTGATCACCTTTCCAGATAATTCATCCTTCATCTTTCCTAAAACCTTCTTGTTAGTAATTGAATGCAAAGGCGAATCTTTAGGGTAATCAGATGTGTCGTACCACCCCGCATGACCTTTAGCCACTTCTAATTCCATGTCTTTATAGATGTCTTCAGTAGGAATATCTATAACAAAAACTATCTGTATCTGTGTAAAGCACTCTGGACTCGGGATACGAGGGCTTAAAGTAGTCATAAAGAAACTCTAACATCAAAAGCTTTGATAATTCTAAAACAGTAAACCCAATAAATACAGGTTTGTCCAATTTGACTTTCTTTTTTTCATCATTATGCCAAAAGCTGATCATGAAATCTTTTAAAGTCCTGATAATTTGGTTTTGAAGTCAGCTTAATTGCTTCATTCTCTCTGGTGACCAATCTGACATCTTTACGCTTGTGCGGATTCTCCATAGTCTTTCCAAAACAGCTGTTGTTCATTAGCTTGAAAAAGTCTTTTCTGAAGCATCTGTGGATTTAGTTCTGAGATCAGTGTTCTTCATGATGTATGGTTTCATGAACTGTTCTTGATCAAAAGCAATTATGCGATGAACTGCTGTCAACTTCAAACCAGTCTTAAATAAAATTGTAGTAAGTCTGTAATGACAGACATAATTTTTTTTTGCCTCGAAGATTAGGCACAAGTTTAGGCGGTTCTCTTGGATCCATCTTTAGACTTTCTGCTGCTAATGGATAGTCATTATGCAGGTCATGGAGTTCATGAGGATATTCTAAGTCAACTTCTAGAATGAAACCGCGCTGCTGATCAGGCGTTAAACTGCTCAACCACTTTAATGCCTTTTGAATATTATTCGTACCTGTGTACATTTTAAAGTTACGTAATGGAAGTGATTGCGCCATTGCCCAACCATAAAGATTGTGTGCATCTAAATACATAAGATAGTTAGACCTTTCACTGGGATCATATCGTCCAGTCTTTGTTGTTTGCTTTACAGAAATGATGCGACGCCATAATTCCCCCACGCACTCGTTTTTCATCAATCTGAATCATTGTTAGGTCAGACAATAAATCAATCTGTACTCCCGTCACTTTAAGAAAGCATCCCAAACTCATCCCAGGCGCGAAATGTTAATGCGCAGGCTCCAAATGTACTGTTTCATGCAGGTTTCTTTCTCTAATTTTCAAAGACGTCCGCCAAACAAACATACTCCGGCCATCCCGTATGAATCATGATAGTCACTCCATCGTTTTACACCTCTCCACTTTCTGCCCGCCCTCTTGAGCATGTAGGTAATCGGAGTCGCTGATTTCCTTTCCTCTGAGACTAGGAAACGACGCGCTTTCGGTGGAAGTGTGTCTAATCCCCCCCCCTTTCCCAACTGTTCATGTTACTCATACAGGGGTAAACGCCCTTTCTAACAGAGTTGGGTCCAACATATTCTTCCGTTATTGGGGCCAGGGACTTTAAGGACATGGCCAGTGACTCTAATGGAACCCCCTATGTGTTGCATAGCCGTCTAAAAAGGACTGTTTTTTTAGAATAAAGTCACATGTATTTTTGATGACTGTGCACTGCAGACACCCTGAGGCATCGTCCACCTGCTTTCATTATAAGATGAGAGTCGTTCACCTCGCAGTTATGAAAGAAGATGGGCAGCTTCCCTGCTTAGGCTCCCTTTAGTTGCCGCTTGCATTTACTGTGCGATGTCCTCTGACCTTCGCTCATGTGTCATTGGTCTCTTACTGATTGGATTCTCTGCGTCTGATGAGAGGACCTAAACACAAATCAACAATGTGTGGCATGAGTCATACTGTTTTTGGTCTTCCAGGCGCATTATGATTCAGATCCATTCAGATTATTAGAACAGTCATTGCGCACCTTGCTGCTAGGGTAACACTCTTCTCGCCGATTTGGGCCTCTGTTATAATTCTGGGTTCTGAATAAACGCCATCCGACCTAACCATACTGAGGCAAAATGAAACAAATCTGATGATTACTCATTAAGACTGATTTTCGAAAGTATTTGTGGCGCTGGCCCTTCATAAGGACACTGAGTTGATTCGATGTTCGTAAAAAAATTATGGAGAATGTTGTAGTTTTTTCCAGTTCTTCACACACTAACTTTGATCCAGGGAGTGGGTCTTAATTAGGTTCTGTATTACAGTCTACAGAACCTTTTACATGTTATTCTGTTCGCTCGCGGCTTGAAAGATGGCCTTCTTGTTAACATTTTCCGCAGAAGATTCTTGTTTGTTTGCCCATCTTTTGACGTATGCTGCATTAGTTTACTCCTTGTTCGTATCAATGTGTATGTGGAGCCCCGTGGTGAAACATTAGTAGTAAGTCCACATGATTTTTGTCTGGCTCGCCATTCGTTGGACTGTTCTTGGACACTTTTTAATCGGCTGTAGATTTGTTTCTCCTCCCATGTGTAGATATGACCGTTTTTGGTTTTGTTTTACCCCCCCCCACCCCCCCCCCCCCCCCTTTCTTTTCAAACTGATCAATTTGGTTACATAACAGGAAAGGAATTCATTGATAGTTAAGATCTTTGGTGTATGCGATCGTTAGGGACCCTCTCTCTGCGTTTTTGCGGGCGTGAATGATGAGCCTTGCAAGAACACCCACATACACATTGTTGTCTGTATTCTTTATGTTTAGAACTGCTCTTTTTGCAACTAATGCTGGATGTCGTGGAATGTAAGCCTTACCAACACGGCGCCCTACTTAGCCTGTTTTAATCTGATCTCGAAGACTTCGCCCTTGCCCAACGAGCTCTCCTTTTGGGTCTTCAGCGCAGCGTCAAATGTGCAAGCAGTTCGTCTGCCCAAGGGTGTTTAAGTCAGTCCGAGAAAGAATTAGTCTGGTGTTTAGTCGAGACCCAGACTTCTAGATTTTCTTCATTTAGTGTTCCCTAGTCGATTAATAAGCTAACATTACTTTAACTGGCGGGTCTATTCGTAGTTTATTGGAACTTGAGACAATACATGTACAAACGCTTGCCGCACGTTGCTGGATTCAATGACTTCTAGATCAATATCACTTCAGTGCTCCTTGATGAACGCTCTCTCTCAAGCATTTCCTTCAAAAAATTCGGTCTTGCCCTTCTTATATCTTAGCCATGTTGAGTTCTTTTCTAACTCAAGATATTTATTTAAAATTAAAAAAAATAATTTATCGAATCAATATCACCTGTCTTTTGCGTTGGATCATAAACTAAAGTTCTAAACACCCTTCGGTGTTGTTACTGTGAGCTGTTTAGAGCAGAGTTTAATGTCCTACGTTTACTTTTTTTACAGGCATTCCTTTTAAATCTGCTCGGCGTCTGGCTGTGCGAAAAAACTTGCCTCGCCTTTCTTTGAAGATCCAAACTTTTTCTTTTGTAGTCATCCAAAAAATCGGCTGTAACGATTAATTCTTCATCGTGATGTTTGAGTCAAAAGCGCATTCTTATTGTCAGTTTAAACGAAACTAAGTTTAGCTGTTATTAGTTGAACCGTAGCTGTGTGCTTTAGGAGTTTAGTTTTTATTTTTATGCTAGCAGCACCTACAGCTAATGACCCCAGGCGAGAGCTAAAGACAAAATCTATAGAGGTAAAGCTGCGGGTGCGCCTATGCCGTTCTTAAGGACCAACACTCGTTCCTGTGATAGGGTCTTATAGTCGATGCTCCAGTTTAAATAT
>CM031613.1:77923114-77931697 GCA_018398815.1 Conus ventricosus | reverse complement strand
ACAGAAAACCACATGACAACACATTCACACACCACACACACACACACACACACACACACACACACACACACACACACACACACACACACATAGTGGAATGGTTGACGAATACAATTTTCAAAATCAAACTGAGACATCACTTTTAGCACGCCGAAGAACATCTTAACCCCCCCCCCCCCACCCCCACCCCCGAGAAAAAAAAAAGAAGCAGCACATGCCATTAATCAAAGTGTACAGGAGAAGAAAAACCCATCACTATGGGCGCGATAATGCACTTCGTTGGCACACTGGTCACTCCTATCGCATGTTCAGAGTATAGGTTTGTCGTCCACGCAATCAGCCAGTGACAAAGAGCTCTGTGCTGTTTATGATGTTTGATTTGTTCAAAGCTTATTTCTCTTCCAAATGCCCTGCAAAGGATGCACATATTAAATTCTGCAGTAGCCCTGTTAGGAGTACACAAAAGACCAGTGAAACTATCAGTTTTTGTAAAATCAGACAGATACCTTTTTTTCTGTCCACCGCATGTTGTGTCATTTCATTTTGGATATATATCATAGAAGTAAAATAGGATAGTTATCTGAGACAAGTTTGTGATGAAGTTTAGCTGATAGACTCACATAGTAATGGTCCTCTGATTTTCTTTACTCTTGGATTTTCTCAGGTAAGGGAAAACTAGGCTGCGCTTAACATAAAGCAGCTTTAAAACTCTGTGCTAAATAAAATACAACGTTCCTCTTGCGTCGAATTTGAGAAGAAAAGTCATTGTTCGTTCTTCGTTTTCATGGTCCTGAATGTTGTTTATCTTGCCTGAAGAAGAGCTGAAAGGTCGAAACGCGTCGTGTTTTGTCTTGTAATTTGTTTGTCCATGTTAACTGGCGGAGTAACTTTAAATTCCTTGTAAAATTCTGAAAAACTACAAGAAAAATACACTGCGTTTTGGTATACTCGAATAAGTGCGTTCTTGAAGGGGGAATGAGGAGGGGGGGGGGGGGGGGGGGGGGGGTGAAGAGGAGATTCGAGAATTAGCTTTCACAAAAGCAATTGGAGATCATTGTAATTTGCAACCATACCTGATAAACTGAAAGAATTCCAGACACAGAACAGCATTATGACCCTTATCATTGCAAGATCATGACTTGCAAAACAAAGAAAGGACGTCATTGAAACATAGTAAAAGACCGGATGTATAAATCATGTGGAGGACCAGAGGGTAAATTCGATTTTGTTGATTAGTTTTCTATACACGATGGATTGAGATCACTTTTTTCTTATTTCCAGTAATGCCGAGAGAAATTCTTATTTTAATTAAACAACGGGTCACATGCTCTTGAAAACAAAACTTTTGTACCAAACCCCAAGTTCTCTGTTGCAATTCAAACATGGTCAAGCTGAACTAACCTGATATGTGTGTGCATGTCTCAATGTTCTTAGTCTGCACGTGCCTGTATCACAAGCCTAAGTTATGAAAGTCATCAGTGATGCCTATGAAACAGTTCTTGAACTTACGTTATAGATGATGATGACGATGATGATGATGATGATGATGATGATGATGATGATGACGACGGCGATGATGATGATAACGATGATGATGATAACGATGATGATGATGATGATAACGATGATGATGATGACAGTGGTGACGATGATGATGATGATGATAATGATACTGCTGCTGCTGCTGATGTTGATAATGATACTAATGCCGAGGATGATAGTAAAGCTTATCAATCATATGTTATCTCATCTTGCACACCTCCATGATTTGGTGGTCTAACTGGCAGAACGGCCGCATTTGCTCTCCATCATCCTTCATCTTCCTTTATCCGTGCAGCATCAGAGCTCTGGTCTGGCCCCCGACGGCCATTGCCATGGCCACGGCCACGGCCATCCTATGACCAGACGACGGGCAGAAAGAAATGACAGGGAGAGACGGGGGTGGTGGGGGTGGGAAAGGGCAGGGAAGCAGGGAGTGATTGGTTGTAAAGGAAGGGATGGCTCAGGCTGTGGGGTTCCTTGACAGAAATGGAAGAGAAGCTGCGAAAGATCATATGTATTGAAGACCTTTTGCATAACGAAAGATCATATGTATTGAAGAACTTTTGCATAACGAGTGCACACGTGCCCACGCGTGCGGGCACGTTCACACACACACACACACACACACACACACACACACACACACACACACACACACACACACACACACACACACACACACACACACACACGCATGCACACAGACAGACAGGCAGACAGACACACAGAAGAGTATGCGTGCATGCATGCATGCACATACCCATACTTTCTTTCTGTGTCTCACTCTCTCTCTGTCTCACACATTCTCTCTCTCTGTCTTACACATTCTCTCTCTCACTCTGTCTCTCTCTCTTCCTCACACACACACACACACACACACACACACACACACACACACACAACACACACACACACACACACACACACACACAGACGCACACAAACGCATACAACCACCCTCCCCCCTTAATAATGAAAAAGAATGAGGAAGGACATTTGCTTGTGCGAGTGAAACGGGGGGTGGGGGGTGGGTGGGGGTGGGGGGTGGAGGGGGGACGGAAGATACCCATGCAATAAACTGAGAGAGAAAGATAGTAGGTACTGACTACAAAGAAGCAAATAGAAACAGAAAGAGCAGGTTTCTGATTTTTATACGCGTAGCACATGCATTGTTTTACTATCCCCTGCATTTGGCCCCCCCCCCCCCCACCCCCCCTCACCCCATCCCATTCTTCCTTTCCCCAAATCTCCAAGTCTTTTCCTATTTTTATTTGTTCTGTTACAGACAAATTGAGTAAGAATGCTAGCCATGCGACATAGTTATTACGATATCAATTTCAGGTAAGAGGCATGTATTAGCGAATAAATGGATAGAAAATCAAATTTGAACACGGTGGCGAAATGTACTCCTCAAAAAAATAATCTGGCAAATGAGTCCAAATAAATATTAGAAGCAAAGGAACTGAGAAAATCTATTTCATTGTTGAAAGGAAAGGAGATGACAATTCACAAAATTGTGAAAAAAAATCCTATGACGAAATAAAAACTACATCACTCCAAATCACATCAGTTTATGTATTTATTCATTTATGTATTCATCTATTCATTCATTAATTAATTCATTTAGCTATTTATTCTTTTGATGAGAGAGAGAGAGAGAGAGAGAGAGAGAGAGAGGAGAGAGAGAGAGAGAGAGAGAGTGTGTGTGTGTGTGTGTGTGTGTGTGTACAGGCGTAAGTGCGTGCATTCGATTTACAGAGATACTAAACAGTTTGCTGAGATGGAAAAAATTAAATGTCTATTTTGAAGGATACATGGTCAACTTTTTTTTTGTGGTGAGAAACACGATTTGTTACCACAAAGTCAGGCAGGTTTCAGATGACAGCATGTTTTTCTTCTTAAAGCAGTGGTCAACATGTTTTGGTTGAAAAGCAACAACAACAAAAAAAAAAGAAAAAGAAAAAAAAAAACCATCAACTATGTGCGTTTGTGGTTCTGTTGGGATGCAAACACTGTGTTACAAACTAAGAAAATAATATTTTCCCGATGGAATATTGGAGGCATGATCTAATCAATCGTGTGTCCTGCGATGTGGGAAAGATTATTATATTTTGGGAAACATTTCACAGGTCCTGAGCGAGAGGAAAAAACATATTCACCTTCATCATTGTCATTCTTTGCACGTGGGCTTGTTATTCGGCAAAAGGGTCACATGATGGATTAGTTAATAAAGGGACCCAATTATATGGATTTCAGAATTGTGCAATTTGTTACATTTTTCAAAATATCATCCCCAAATTCGCTCAAAATTTGTTCGCAAAAATTGAGTAAGAAATTATTTTTCTAAACGCTGTCGTTCCTGGTCGTGACTCTCTTTTGTCCTTAGTAACATATGGAAAGCGTTTGGTGTTAAAACAACTTTCGTATCAACTTACATTCAGAAATCCAAGCAAGAAACTGTGGCTATTTCAGGATTTTTCCTTCCTGATGAGGTGTTGGTGTGGCACCCATACGAACGTCACCAAACCTGGAGAGAGAAGCCCCTCTCCATCCCGACACTGGGATTTGGGAGTGGCCTTGAACATGATCTAAGCTGGCAGGGGCATGGGTGGAAATCCTGCTCCTGAGCGGAGTGGGGAAGTGACACTTCCTTCTGGACCCTGTCTTTTGAAAGAAGAGACCCTAGGAAAGACCTGACGGTGGCTGGCTGAACTCTGGGAAAGCGTGCTGCCAAGTTTTGGAACACGGGTGAAAGCAGAGAGAAAATGTTTGTGTGTACAAAGCAGGAGATATCTTGCTGTATGAACTGTATCTTGTAGAATTACTGTTTTGTGTTATTTTGTGTCAACAGAAAACACTTTGCATTGTGGAGGAGCAGGTGAGTTGGCGCTGCGCAGTCTCACCCAAGCAGTCCCCCCTCCCCCTACCCCCATCCCCCTCATATTCTTCTCGCTTCGTTTCTCGTGCTGACCCATCCCCTTTCCCTAATCCCACCCTCCCCTCCCCCTCCCTCCGTCAGCCCAGCCCTGCGCACAGCAGGGGCGGGGGTGGGGGTGGGGGTGGGGGGAGGGACAGGGAGGCGAGGAGAACTAATGTCCACCATAAATAATGCAAGGCGGGGAGAACCAGCGTCGTAAAGCCCTATCTATCAACGCCGCACAGAGGTAAGGGGAAGTTAGGTCACTGATGGAAACATCGCCACCCCCCCCCCGGCCAGACATTGGGAGGAAGAGGTGGGGATAGCTGGGTGGATTGGGGGGGGGGGGGTGTAGTAAAAATAATAATAATAATAAGAAGAAAAAAATGGAAAGAAAGAAAAGAAAGGAAAAGAAAAACGAAAGTACAGGGGGTAAAATGGGGAAGGAACAAAGAGGAGGGGAAGAAAAAGAAGGGAAGAAGAGGCTAAGCAAAACAAAGCACTGAATCGATATCACCAGGGGTGGGGAGTGGCAGAGAAAAAGTTTTGATAAAATCTTTACAGAGAGAGAGAGAGAGAGAGAGAGAGAGAGAGAGAGAGAGAGAGAGAGAGAGAGAGAGAGAGAGAGGAGAGAGAGAGAGAGAGAGAGAGGAGAGAGAGAGAGAGAGATTCACAGACATGCAGACAGCAATCTATCAGAGTTATGTATGAGCACAGAAACACACGCTAAGTTTTACAACACACACACACACACACACACACACACACACACACACACACACACACACACAGAGAAACAGACAACACACACACACAGACACAGAAACAGACACACACACACACACACACACACACACACACACCACACACCACACACACACACACACACACAAAGAGGTAGATAGGCAGGCAGACAGACACGCTTACGAGCACACAAACATATGTACAGTACACACACACACACACACACACACACACACACACACACACACACACACACACACACACACACAGACTGGTCTACAGACAGAGAGACAGACAGACAGACAGATGGACACAAAAACACACACACACATTTAAGAGCACAAATACACTTGCACGGTTCACACACACACACACACACACACACACACACACACACACACACACACACACACACACACACACACAATAGTGGAATGGTTGACGAATACAATTTTCAAAATCAAACTGAGACATCACTTTTAGCACGCCGAAGAACATCTTAACCCCCCCCCCCCCACCCCCACCCCGAGAAAAAAAAAGAAGCAGCACATGCCATTAATCAAAGTGTACAGGAGAAGAAAAACCCATCACTATGGGCGCGATAATGCACTTCGTTGGCACACTGGTCACTCCTATCGCATGTTCAGAGTATAGGTTTGTCGTCCACGCAATCAGCCAGTGACAAAGAGCTCTGTGCTGTTTATGATGTTTGATTTGTTCAAAGCTTATTCTCTTCCAAATGCCCTGCAAAGGATGCACATATTAAATTCTGCAGTAGCCCTGTTAGGAATACACAAAAGACCAGTGAAATATCAGTTTTTGTAAAATCAGACAGATACCTTTTTTTCTGTCCACCGCATGTTGTGTCATTTCATTTTGGATATATATTATAGAAGTAAAATAGGATAGTTATCTGAGACAAGTTTGTGATGAAGTTTAGCTGATAGACTCACATAGTAATGGTCCTCTGATTTTCTTTACTCTTGGATTTTCTCAGGTAAGGGAAAACTAGGGTGCGCTTAACATAAAGCAGCTTTAAAACTCTGTGCTAAATAAAATACAACGTTCCTCTTGCGTCGAATTTGAGAAGAAAAGTCATTGTTCGTTCTTCGTTTTCATTGTCCTGAATGTTGTTTATCTTGCCTGATGAAGAGCTGAAAGGTCGAAACGCGTCGTGTTTTGTCTTGTAATTTGTTTGTCCATGTTAACTGGCGGAGTAACTTTAAATTCCTTGTAAAATTCTGAAAAACTACAAGAAAAATACACTGCGTTTTGGTATACTCGAATAAGTGCGTTGTTGAAGGGGGAATGAGGGAGGGGGGGGGGGGGGGGGGGGGGGTGGGGAAAGAGGAGATTCGAGAATTAGCTTCACAAAAGCAATTGGAGATCAATTGTAATTTGCAACCATACCTGATAAACTGCAAGAATTCAGACACAGAACAGCATTATGACCCTTATCATTGCAAGATTACATGACTTGCAAAACAAAGAAAGGACGTCATTGAAACATAGTAAAAGACCGGATGTATAAATCATGTGGAGGACCAGAGGGTAAATTCGATTTTGTTGATAAGTTTTCTTTTCACGATGGATTGAAATCACTTTTCTCTTATTTCCAGTAATACCGAGAGAAATTCTCATTTTAATTAAACAACGGGTCACATGCTCTTGAAAACAAAAACTTTTGTACCAATCCCCAAGTTCTCTGTTGCAATTCAAACATTGTCAAGCTGAACTAACCTGATATGTGTGTGCATGTCTCAATGTTCTTAGTCTGCATGTGCCTGTATCACAAACTTAAGTTATGAAAGTCATCAGTGATGCCTATGAAACAGTTCTTGAACTTACGTTATAGATGATGATGACGATGATGATGATGATGATGATGATGATGATGATGATGATGACGGCGATGATGATGAAAACGATGATGATGATAACGATGATGATGATGATGATAACGATGATGATGATGACAGTGGTGACGATGATGATGATGATGATGATAATGATACTGCTGCTGCTGCTGATGTTGATAATGATACTAATGCCGAGGATGATAGTAAAGCTTATCAATCATATGTTATCTCATCTTGCACACCTCCATGATTTGGTGGTCTAACTGGCAGAACGGCCGCATTTCCTCTCCATCATCCTTCATCTTCCTTTATCCATGCAGCATCATAGCTCTGGTCTGGCCCCCGACGGCCATTGCCATGGCCACGGCCACGGCCATCCTATGACCAGACTACGGGCAGAAAGAAATGAGAGGGAGAGAGAGGGGGGTGGTGGGGGTGGGAAAGGGCAGGGAAGCAGGGAGTGATTGGTTGTAAAGGAAGGGATGGCTCAGGCTGTGGGGTTCCTAGACAGCAATGGAGAAGACAGCTAAGAAAGAAGAGAAGTTGCGAAAGATTTTATGTATGTATATGAAGACCTTTGGCACAACGAGCGCGCGCGTGCGAGCACCCCCCCCCCCCCCCTTACACACACACGCACTTGTGCGCACGCGCGCGCGCACACACACACACACACACGCACACACACACACACACACACACACACACACACACACACACACGCGCGCGCGCGTACAGGAGCGCATGCGCGCACACACACATACACTCACATACTCTCTCTCCGTCTCTTTCTCTTTCTCTCTCTCTCTCTTTTTTCTCTCTCTCTCTCTCTCTCTCTCTCTCTCTCTCTCTCTCTCACATATACACACACATACGTCGTACACGCCCGTACGAACTCACACACATACACTCACATTCTCTCTCGGTCTCTCTCTCTCTCTCTCTCTCTCACACACACACACACACACACACACACACACACACACACACACACACACACACACACACACACACACACACGCGAGCGCGCGCGCACATGCGCGCGCGCTGACCCCCCCTCCCCCTGATACTGAAAGAGAACGGGAAGGAACATCTGCTTGTTGGAGTGGATCAGGAAAAACAAAGAGTTAGCCAGGCGACGAACTGAGAGACAAAGGTGGAAGTAAGAGGAAAAACAAAGAGTTAGCCAGGCGATAAACGGAGAGACAAAGGTGGAAGTAAGAGGAAAAACAAAGAGTTAGCCAGGCGATGAACGGAGAGATAAAGGTGGAAGTAAGAGGAAAAACAAAGAGTTAGCCAGGCGATGAACGGAGAGACAAAGGTGGAAGTGAGAGGAAAAAACAAAGAGTTAGCCAGGCGATGAACGGAGAGACAAAGGTGGAAGTAAGAGGAAAAACAAAGAGTTAGCCAGGCGATGAACGGAGAGACAAAGGTGGAAGTAAGAGGAAAAACAAAGAGTTAGCCAGGCGATGAACGGAGAGACAAAGGTGGAAGTAAGAGAAAAAACAAAGAGTTAGCCAGGCG
>CM031613.1:77910614-77915614 GCA_018398815.1 Conus ventricosus | reverse complement strand
TTTCCCCCACTATTAGATTGTTCGTCTTTGTATTTGTCTGACTTTATTTAAGTTTAAAAGGCTGTGCCAGTCTTGAATAAAAGTTACTCTGTGTTAGGTTTTCTTATGGGAGCAAGACGTACCCTACTTGTTTATTGCCCATTAGTGAGTCGTTCACCGAACTTGACCTAATGAAATACAAAGAGTCATCAACTATCCAAGTTTGTCAATGTTTTCTAATACCCATTTTCATTTTCAAGCTTTTCTTTAAAAAACAACAACCAAACTTGACATAGTGACAGGGTGTCTTAAAGTATTTGTCAAAAGTAACACGATCTTTATTTTGCACACTGGGAATGATGAACGAGATCCCGGGTGGATAGTTCATGTGCATTCTATGAACTAATCAAATGGAAATGCGTGATAAAGTCTCATAACCCCTTCGACGAATGAATGCCATTTTTCTCGTTTTCGAGCTTATTCACACGATTCTATCGCTCTTTCAGTTTATAGCTTCCGTAAATCATTCATGCATGTTTTCCTCGCTTGTTTCTTTACCAGACCACATGATGATGCTGCGTTGCTCTGTCACCAAATGAATCGTAGGAAATCGTTTATTAACGACCTCTTGAACGTCACGCTTAACACTTTTCTTGGTGGATAAATCATTAGTGGGGGGAAAAAAAAGATAGACTAAAGTGTAGGCAAACAATTCCTCTGTCATATTGACAATGACTTACATATGCAAATTATTCATCTACCGTCAGATCTGGGATGTTTTTGTCCAGAAAAAAGAAAAAAACAAAAAGAAAAAAACAAAAACAAAACAACACACAAAAAAAATTAAAAATCCAACAACCAAACCAAACCAAACCAAAACAACAACACACACACGCACGCATGCACGTACGCATACACGCACGCACATACACACACACACACACACACACACACACACACACACACACACACACACACACACACACACACACACACACACACACACACACAACTTCTTAATTTTTGTCACATTTTCACTTGAAACTCTCTCATACCATTTCCTCGCCTCCCATGCGCAGAATGCCAAAGAATAATGTAAATTAAAAACAACCTATTCTTGTGTCCTCGTTTCCTTTCCATTTGAACAGTGGAAACTTGCAGACCGCAGACAGTGGAATATTCCAGACACAGACCACTGATCCAGAACTCCTTTAGTCCACTGGCCCACACCTAGTAACAAAGCCAGACGACTGCAGGAGGAAATATGAACAAATCTTAACTAAATGTTAGCGAACCGCCAAGAGAAACGGGGACGAACGAGTCACAAGACAAAACATGACGCGTTTTGACCTCTTAGGTCTTCTTCAGGCAAGACACAAACAAATAGGACAGTGAAAATGAACGAGCACACATTGAAGGATGCAACACTTTTAAAGGAGTTTGGAAAGGGACGAAGAACGGGGACCCCAGAACCATACTCCAGTTGTTGTACTCCCAGTTCTTATTGGACAGGGAATACTTTACAATGGGAACGAAGATACGCTGTCTGTGTGTCTGTCTGTGTGTCTGTCCGTCCCTGGTCAAAATGTGTTCCACTCGCTCCAGACAAAACTACTGGGCTGATCTTTCTGAAAATTTGTAGGTATGTTCATTATGCGTCACGGATGATGCCCGATGTTTTATTTTAACGTTATATCCGTTACTAACGGCTATAACGGCCCATAACGGGTTTTCTTCTTCATGGAAAATCTCAGAAAGTGTTTGTCCGATCTTTCTGAGAATTTGTAGGTATGTTCATCATGGGTCACGGATGATGACCGATGTTTTATTTTACCGTTATATCCGTTACTAACGGATATAATAGCCCATGACGGTTTTTCTTCTTAAAGGAATATCTCAGAAAGTACTTGGCCGATTTTTCTGAAAATATGTAGGTATGTTCGTTATGAGTCACGGATGATGCCCGATGTTTTATTTTACCGTTATATCCGTTACTTTAGCATAGCAAACAGGAGGGCTAAAACTCTTTCAATGTTATATCTTTACGTGAAAGATCAGAAGATAGATCAACGGAAATAGGTTGATGTAATCTCACCACACTTCACTATTGATGAATCAGCTATCCTTCTTTTGCTCTTGACGTTTACTTCTGAAATTGAAAAGTTTGTACAATATACAGTGCCCAGTGATCATTTACGCATGCTGACCATTTCGGATTCTTTATCAGATTATTCAATGATTTATAGCTCTGTCAAGAAATGAACCTTCAGAAATCTTGTTCCTGGGGACTGTTGAATCATGCACATGGGCGCTTATCATCATGGCCTCCATATACAACCCAGTCTCCATCTCCTTTCAAATTGCCATCAGAAACTGCCATGCGTGTGCCACTTCATGAATCTTTTGCAGAATCTGTTCCATTTCTTTTGCACTCTCATAAACTTTCCCTCCATGAGTGCATTCTGAATGAGGTGTATAAAGTGCACACCAACTCGGTGTTCTTTTCCTGTTCCTTTCTTATCTTTTACGTAGAGTAAAAGAGTGGAAGCGTAGAGAACAGCCCTGTCATGCAGTCTCAGACCGAAATGGAAATCCGTAGCATCATCTTAATCATCCTCATTCTCATCGATCAGCATAAAGAAAGTCTCAAATTCTGTGGCCCTTCATGCCCTGCTCTCATGGTGACCTCAGTTTCGATGTCCTCTCCACGTCTGTGGCCTTGCTTTGGTTCCGTCGGGGTCATCGGTATCGGCGAGTCCATGGGGGCTGTCGTTGGACGGACGTGGTGGCACCCTCCGGAGAGAGAGCTCACTCACGCCGGCCCCGCGACTAAGCAATTATTGTCATCAGTAGGGGGCTTAGGAGGTGGTGTCCTGCGTATGTTAGATCCGAACAGGCGCCACTGAACACCACCGAAGTGACTCGGCAGCAGTGCAGTGTCTTCTCCGGTGGGTTGCCTCTTGACGACTTGACATTGACTGCTCCCTGTGGATTGCCGGTGCCGCGGCTGCGGCGGGACTGACCGGGCTGTGGCTGTGGACGGGGTGTCGGAATGAGCGGCCTGGGTGCACTGCCACTGAGGTGGCACAGAAGATGGGACAGCAAAAAAACAAAAAAAACAAAAAAGGACTAACCGGCTGAACAGACAACCGAATCAGCCGCGCAGTTAATCCACAAGCCAACCAAACATTCACACACTTACACAGTCCAGCCTGCCTGACAAGACGTGAGCGATCAAGTACCGAACAACTATTGGTCAGCTGACCACACCAGTCGAGTCGTCATCCAAACGAGCGAGGGTTTAATCAACCAAATAATTAGTTACAGACAACCCTCCCTGATTAATGTTTCACGTGCTCTCATTGCCTTCTCTATGGCTCTGAATTCCAGAAATGAAGCAAGGTTTAGCTGATTGGAAAGCAGAGAGAAGAACGGGAGAAAAGGTGAAGAGAGAGAGAGAGAGAGAGAGAGAGAGAGAGAGAGAGAGAGAGAGAGAGAGAGAGAGAGAGAGAGAGAGACAGACAGACAGAAAGATAGACAGACAGACACACACACAGGCAGACCAGGCAGACAGAGAGACAAACAGGCAGAGAGAGAGAGAGAGAGAGAGAGAGAGACAGAGAGAGACAGAGAGAGACAGAGACAGACAGAGAGACAGACAAACAGACAGACACACACACAGACAGACAGAGGAATAAACAGGCGGAGAGAGAGAGAGAGAGAGAGAGAGAGAGAGAGGAGAGAGAGAGAGAGGAGAGAGAGAGAGAGAGAGAGAGAGAGAGAGAAAGACAGACAGACAGACAGACACACAGGCAGACCAGGCAGACAGAGAGACAAACAAGAGAGAGAGAGAGAGAGAGAGAGAGAGAGAGAGAGAGAGAGAGAGAGAGAGAGAGAGAGAGAGAGAGAGAAACAGACAGACAGACAGACAGACAGAGACAGAGAGAGAGAGAGAGAGATCAAGAAAAATATGAGTTGCAGTAGGTGAAGAAAAACGGAAGGAAAAGATGATAAGGACGATAATGATGATGATTATAGCGAGGGTGATGGTAAGGAATAATGATTAATGTGATGATGATGGTGTTGACAGTGATAATATTGCTGGTTATTAAAATAGTGATGCTGCGGCTCATCATTATGACTAAACAAAAAGGGGCCAGGTGCTAAAGAAAGGTAACAGGTAAATATGACGATATATGAGCAGAGATGTTAAAAAAAAAAGATATAGGGGAGGTGTGTGACAAGAGAGAAGAAAAAGAGAAAAGACGATGATAAAAAAAAAGACTCGACCGAAAAGAAATCTCGCCTACTTCTATCGCCTCCAACAATCTTCACCATCCTCCGTCTATCGACCGGGCATGTTCACATCAAGCGATCCACGTCCCTCTCCTCCCCCCCCCCCCATTCAGTTTGTCCTTTCGCCCCCTCCCTCCCTGCCCCCCCTCCCAATCCTTCCCCACTGTCCAAATCCCAGGCTCTGCAGTCGATGGAGCGTGAAAGAGACGTGATCAGCTGTGGCTGAGACACAACGACCCTGCGCACTTTACTGCCTCCCTGACCCCTCCCGTCTCTACCTCCCCCCCCCCATCCCCGCCCAACTCCCATCTCTTCTTTCCCTCCCTCCCACGTTCTTGTAAGACAGGCGGGCTAAATCACAACAGCGTGAAACAGCCGGTGTCCAATCCTGCGCGCAATCAGGCGCACTGTGGAGCATGGCAGCCGGTGTCCAATCCTGCGCGCAATCAGACGCACTGTGGAGCATGACAGCCGGTGTCCAATCCTGCGCGCAATCAGACGCACTGTGGAGTATGGCACTGTATTGTCTTAACAGCGATGTCTTTCAAACACATCACAACGTAGTTGATTCAGTGTGGAGCAAAGATTGTTCCATTCATGTTGGTTATAACCCTGCGGACTTACAAGCGCTATTAGAGCTTAACAGGCAATTCCTGTGTAAAGCTCTATATACACAAAAACTCTCTTCCTCTCTCTCTCTCTGTGTCTCTCCCTCCCCTCTGTCT
>CM031613.1:77875614-77905614 GCA_018398815.1 Conus ventricosus | reverse complement strand
TAGAATTTTTATTAATGCTCAATCTTTCCTTTTCCTGGCCGCGACTCTCTTCTTTAACAAATACCATGTGAAAAACATGTCGTTTAAAACTAACTATAGCATGCACTTTATATCCAGAAATCCATGCAGGAAACGGTGTCTGTTTCAAAACTGTTCCTTTCTGGTAAGGGCTTGTTGTGGAACGTTTGAGAACTTACTTTCCCTCAGTCTGGACGGAGAAACACCAGTTTACCCTCACTCTAGGATTCGGGAGTCGCCCAGTACAGGACCTACATCACCAGGGGGCCGGAGTGGAAGTCTTTCTTGCTCCTCCAACGGAATACAAAAGCATTTCTTCCTTTTGGACTCTGTGGTTTGCGAGAAGAGATCCTTTGAAAGACTGTTCGGCGGTGGACTGAACACTGGGAAAGTTCGCTGCCAGTTTTGTGACAGTGGGGAACGAACCCCATGTAGACGGTTGAACTGGTACTGCTTTCACACATGTGTCGGGTTACGCGATTTGGTAAATTCTGTTAACTTTCTCGCGCGGATCTCCACGTCTGTGACCTTGGTTTAGTTCCGTCGGGGTCACCGGTATCGGAGAGTCCATGGGGGCTGTCTTTGGACGGACGTGGTGGCGCCCTCCAGAGAGAGAACTCACTCACGCCGGCTTCGCGACTAAGCAATTATTGTCGTCAGTAGGGGGCTTAGTAGGTGGTGTCCTGCGTATGTTAGATCAGAACAGGCGCCACTGAACACCACCGAAGTGACTCGGCAGCAGTGCAGTGTCTCCTCCGGTGGGTTGCCTCTTGACGACTCGACATTGACTGCTCCCTGTGGATTGCCGGTGCCGGGGTTGCGGTGGGACTGACGGGCTGTGGCTGTGGACGGGGTGTCGGGATGAGCGGCGTGGGTGCACTGCCTCTGAGGTGGCGCAGAAGATGGGACAGCAAAAAAAAGAGGAAAAAAAAACACAAACTTTTTCGCACGGTTACCAAGAGCTCAATTCATGTCCTCAGGAAGTACCAGCCGTGACCACTTCAAGGGAAGAGAAACAAGACCTTTTTTTTTTAATCTGCATCATCCGTCGGGATAACTTTCCTGATATCTTTCTTCAACAACAGCGAGGAACAGCTGTTGAAACCATTAGTCGCGTAAGTATAGTGACACTCACTAGTTTCTTTTTTAGTCACAGAATAAACAGACCTTGTTAAATCAGGAAAAACCGGTGAAGATCACATAATCAGCGACAGCAGTTATCAACGGACGTCTGTTCCGCTGTTCCGGTGGGAATCTTTTAACTGCGGACAATTTCACCTGTGTTTCTGAATTGTATTCTGTTGTTGTGTTATCGCATCGAGAATGAAATTGGTCCATATGTCGATCTCCTAACCTCAGTAAAAAGACGCAAATTGAAATGGTATGGACACATCATACGATCGACAGGCCTTGCCAAGACAATCATGCAGGGCACAGTACCAGGACAAAGGCGAAGAGGTCGACAAAGGAAAAGATGGGAGGATAACATCACGGAGTGGACAGGCCTGCGGCTGAGAAATACATTACGGAGGGCAGAGAACAGAGAGGAATGGAGAAGGATGGTTGTCACTGCTTCAGGGGTGCCCCACGGACCGACGTCTAAGGGATCAAGTCAAGTCAAGTCAAGTTGTGTTATTGTTATTGTGTTAGTGTTATTGTTATTATTGCTAGTGGGTTTCTTCTGATCTTTCCATCTGTTTCACCCTTGTTTTAAAAAGTGGCTGTCTGTTTTTTTTTTTAATGAATAAAGTACTGTATATAGTTTAAAGCTGAATGACATGATTTGAAGTCTTGGAGTGCTACAAACGTCTGTGGTACTGGACAGATGAAATTCTGGCAGCAACACTCTCAAAGACGCATCCACGATTTGGGTGGCACCCTATGACTGGTTCCACTCTAGTCATTCGAGTCGAGTTACTCCGCCACCGAGGAGGTCATGTTTTCCACCTGCCAGTGTTTGTGTGTGTGTTTGTCTGTCAACAAGACTACACAAAACTTGCTTAAACAAAAAACCCTCGGTTGAAAGATGGAATTTGACCTCACAGTGAACCAGTAAATTTCTGGGTCTGATCTGCATTAAAGGGCATATTCAGAGATTTTTTTGGGTATTCGTATTCTCTAAACGTTGCCAGAGGACGTCTGCTTTATCTTCATTTTGTTCATTAATGTTCAGCATCCTCTGCTTTTTTCTGTTTATTAGCTTTCCCCGCCTTCTCATGTTTTCGTTTATTACCATAGTGTATGAATTGGTTTTTTTCCCTTTGTTTTCTTACATTTATGTGACTCATCGTTCATCGTCTCAATAAAAATTAACAAAAAACAACAAAGAAAAACGTATTTCTTTTCGTCTTATTTCTCACGTTTTCATTCTTCTTCTTATCTTCTACTCGACCTCCATGGTCGCAAAAAGTTGTTCAGCAGCTGCCATAAAAAAGAATCTGATCTACACACCTTTTCTTCGCTCTCTCTCTCTCTCTCTCTCTCTCTCTCTCTCTCTCTCTCGTCCAGCTAATATATCTATTCATTGCGGTTGTTGTCTCTTTCTTGCTTTTCATTGCCATGGATTAACTCGCTTACACCTGATAACGAGCTGCAGGCCATGGAGTTATGTCCGGCGTGATATTTCATTGGGGCTAACGTGCACCAGGCGACCCTTTGAAGGGAAAATCTCCCTATTCCTGTCTTCCCAACCTGTCTGTCTTATGCATTAGCTCACCTTTGAAAGGACAAATCTCTCTCTCTCTCTCTCTCTCTCTCTCTCTCTCTCTCTCTCTCTCTCTCTCTCTCTCTCTCTCTTCTTCTTCTTCTTCTTCTTCGTCCTCCTCCTCCTCCTCTTCTTCTTCCCCGTGTGTGTGTGTGTGTGTGTGTGTGTGTGTGTGTGTGTGTGTGTGTGTGTGTGTGTGTGTGTGTGTGTGTAGTGTAGTGTAGTGTGAGTGTGTGTATGTGTGCGTGTGTGTGTGTGTGTGTGTGTGTGTGTGTGTGTGTGTGTGTGTGTGTGTGAGTGTGTGTGTGCGTGCGTGCGTGCGTGCATGCGTGCGCGCGCGCGCGCGTGTATGTGCGTGTTTTGCCAGTTCTAAAGATTTCGTGTCTAAATGCACTCATTTGTTCTCTGGTGGGCAACTGGGCGAGGAGGGTAAGGAGGGTGGGGGGTGGGGGGAGATCAAAGGGGAGATGTCCAGACAGACAGTTGTCTGACTGAATAGGCGGCCCCTGCCTACGTTGTCTGGCTTCATTCCCCTTCCTTGAGAGAGAGAGAGAGAGAGAGAGAGAGAGAGAGAGAGGGTTTTAATGGAAGAATCCCCACCTGTGCACGTGTTGTTTGCACGTGGTGGACGCAGTCCCTGCTGAAGTGCGACATTGGCACAGGGAAAGGCGACTGTTTATTTCTTCTTTGTAAGGCTGGCCTTTGTGCTATCTCTTTCTTTGCTAAGGCGTAAACTGGCCAACATCGCCACATGGCTCTGTTGTGGGGGTGGGGAAGTAGTAAGCACACGTGTGTGTGTTGTGTGTGTAGTGTGTGTGTGTGTGTGTGTGTGTGTGTGTGTGTGTGTGTGTGTGTGTAAGTGTGTAGGTGGTCTCTCTCTCTCTATGTGCGCGTGCGCGTGAGTGTGTGTGTGTAGGTGTGTGAGTGTGTGTGTGTGTTGTGTGTGGTGTGTGTGTGTGTGTGTGTGTGTGTGTTGTGCACGCGTACGTGCGTGCGTGTGTGCATGTGCGAGTGCGTGTCCAAAGTAATCTGGGTATGTATGAAATTATGTATGTGTACATGCATACATGCATCTATGAATTTTAATCAGACATTAGTGTAATAACAAATCATACTTGTGTAGAGGAGAGAGAGAGAGAGGAGAGAGAGAGAGAGAGAGAGAGAGAGAGAGAGAGAGAAGAGGAGAGAGAGAGGAGAGAGGAGGAGAGGAGAGAGAGAGAGAGAGAAGACTGTGTCACTTATATCTTGCATACACAGAAAACACAGACACAGAGACACACATAATACACAGGTTTGCGTGCACATGCATATACAGATACATACATACATACACGTACACACATGCATACAAACACACATACATGCACATACATGTAGAGATACACAAACACTTATACATAAGGAGAGAGAGAGAGAGAGAGAGAGAGAGAGAGAGGAGGAGAGGAGAGAGAGAGAGAGGAGAGAGAGAGAGAGAGAGAGAGAGAGAGAGAGGAGAGAGAGAGAGAGAGAGAGAGAAGGCGTTTTTGGGATATCATATTTTGATTTCCTTAAAGGACTATAAGTTTTATTCTGGACGGGTGTACATTGTTGTAAATTAAAAAAAATATGTCCAAGTCATTGACACCACTTGCAAAGTACTTCCTCTTTTTTGTGTTTCTTTCTCCCCTTTCTTTAGTGGAACGGCACATCTTATCTAAAATCTTGTAAGATGTTAGATATCGATCAGCATTTGAAAAGAATATTACAAGATTTGCTTAGCGGGCTCAGGTTCAATGGATAAATCATTTTAAACATAGAACAACTAACGGTTTGATTTGTCCATCGTGCAAACAAAAGAAGGTAATACATTTGATTTGTTTTTGGTTTTCTGTTGTCAGGTACTAAGAAACATCATGAAACTTATAAAGCTTGAACACCATGGGAAGCCATCTTTTGTTTTATTAATTTCCTTATCTACAACTGCTTTTGATACCAGTGCCTACGTAAGATCTTGGAGAGAACAGTAATATGCCGACTCTACCCCACTTGCTCCTCCACCGAGTTTTTGGGCGAAAGTGGCCTAAAAGCGCCTTTTCCTGTTCTCTGACAAGTAAGACGTCAATAACCAAAAAATAACGATTATCTACAAACAAACATACTGTGCAGGGTTATCCGTTTTTAATACTAATTTACTAAAGTTTTCAGAGAGTAGCGTAGGGGAAAGTAGCTGGAACATGAACACGCCCATAGAGTAACGTAGGGAAAGCAGCGTGGACTGAACGCGCTTCATATACACGGTGGGTGCACTAGGCTATCCGATTACTTCGCAGTTGTTAATTACAGCGGGGAGTTCGTCAGCACAGAGAGAGGCGAGCCAAAGCCGTTAAGGTCAAGTTGCCCTCCGTGTGGTGAAGGATTGCTTGTGGGTTTAAATAATATTTCTATTTAGACACGGAGGAGAAGCCAGTTTTGGAGCCATAGGCATACGTGCGTATGCACACACCACACTCACACACGAACACACACACATACACACAAACACACGCTCATACACGCGCGCGCAACAGAGAGAGACAGACAGACAGACAGACAGACAGAGAAGAGAGAGACAGAGAGAGAGACAGACAGACAGAGAGGCGGGAGACACACACACACACACACACACACACACACACACACCACACACACACACACACCACACTCTTTCTCTTTCTCTCTCTCTCTCAATTAAATGACATAAAATCCGCACACTTCTTCTGACTAATTTCTGCCTACAAACTTTGTACACAGACAGGCAGACACGGGGCTGAAACCTGATCACTTAATTTACGGCTCGCGGCCTTCGGTTGCACAGCGCAGGCTAGGCGCTCTGGGGGTTCGTGCGGGGAACTGCTGCGAGACCACGCGGCGTCGCACACCTGATGACGAGACAGCTTGCCAGTGTTGTGCCACCATACACAGCCGCCGCCATTTTACATTCGACGGTGGGCTGTAAAGACGTTTCAGAGAGAACTTGTGTGTGTGTTAAAAACATGGCGAGTCAGGGAAGTGAGGTTCAATGCCTTCTGTCAGTGCTGGAAGTGACACTAATATTACTCAAGAAATGGCTGAAGTGTTGTTATCTTCGCAAGGAAAACTTTCTGATCAACAGTCCGATCTTGTGGAAAAATACATTGTTTATCATGAGGCCATGGCAAAGTTTTTGAGAAATAAATTGAGTAGCGAGCCTTGTTCTCCTCCCTCAAAGCCAAAAGGAAGCATTTTGTTTTGTTTCTTCAACAATTATTTAATTAGAGTAACTTTGAAAAGCTTTTAACTTTTGAAGAAATGATTCTATTCAAAAAGCTCCAAATGTTCAGTGACCGGTTGTACTACCTAGTAGTTCAGAAAACTTCTCCCCTTGTGGTGTTTGTGACACAACGGCAAAGCAGACGTACGCGGAACACGACTTGGGCTGGGCCAGACAGGGCTGGTGTTGTTACTGGCTAATTATAGGGGGCGTAGCACTGTTCGCTAACTGCCCTCCGACAACTGCTCTGCAAGGCTCTCAGTGAACGCCACAAACCACATGACGCGGACTTAAAAATAGTAACGGTTTTGCAAAACTAGGCCAATCGGCAGACTCTGCCGATTGACCTACAAAGCCCTCTCTAACGTGCGACTGTAAGACCACAGCAGGCCTACCGTGACGTGGTTGGCGCGTGTGGTCTAGTGGCATTGGGTGTTTGTTGTTTGTTTGTTTGTTTGTTGTTTGTTTGTTTGTGTTTGTTTGTGTTTGTTGTTTGTTTGTGTGTGTGTGTTTTGTCCTACCCCACGCATGCACACCCCCCACCCCCTCCACCCGCCCACCCCACCCCCCACCCCACGCATGCACACACTGACGTGGCTCTAAATATAGTAACGATCATGCATGTACGGTTTGCTGCCATATGACATTTGCGCCTGCCCTGCTTCGGCTGTTTGATTGTTAAAAAACGCAGTGTGCCCTTATGCAACTGGATAACGTTTTTTGAATGTTCTGGCAAACAAACTAGATAGGGTTAGGCCTTGTGTGTTTGTTTGTTGTTTGTTTGTGTTTGTTGTTTGTTTGTGTGTGTGTTTTGTCCTACCCACGCACGCACGTCCCCCCCCCCCCCACCCCACGCACGCACGTCCCCACCCCCACCCACGCACGCACGCCTCCCACCCACCCCCTGTGTACACCACACACACTCCTACCCCAAGTCGCCCTAAGTTCTTAATTAAGTTTTAATTAAGTCACCCCAAGTTCTTAATTAAGTTTTTAATTAGTTACTTCAGTTCCTAATAAGTTCTTGATCAAGTAACTTCTAAGTTCTTGATCAAGTTCTTGATAAGTTCTTGATTAAGTCATCCTCTAAGTACAACCAAGTTCTTTATTTAAGTTATCTTATAATTATCAAAAAAATACAATCTATGTTTTTATCTTAAATAGTAAATGCCTAATATAGTACACACACGCCTCAAAAAACGTGTCATCGTTGAGAATGTCTTGCTCAGCGTTCTCTGCATAGATCTTAATGAAATTCTTACATCCTAAGCAACCGATTGATTACAATTCTGGTCTATGGAAATGTCTTTTTATAGACTCCATGTCTTTATTTATTGCCTTTATCATTTTATAATACGCCATGATCTATTTTTATTAAAAAATTTAAAATTAAGTTCTTAAAATATTATTGCATTATAAATGGATCAAAATGATCTTTTGTTGTTGACGGTTCTGGCGTGCTGTTGTTTTCTGTATTTAGTGGTTCAGATTTTTTTGATTGCTTTGTTGTTTGGCTGCCATTCTTTATATATTTTATAACAGTAATAACCGCCCCCAGCAGCAGCAAGGGCGCCAAAAATGGCAACAGTTTTTTAAATTCAATATTCCATGAAGACTTTGGCGCTGTAGGTCTTGAATCACATGAAGTTTTTATAGTGGCATTGAATCAACTTGTTCTGGCGTTGGCGGTGTTATGTTTTCATTATGAGTTATATTCTGTAACATTAATTTTTTTTGTCTGTTCCACTCTGCTAATTTTCTTCCTGCTTCAACACGCCAGGATTTTTAATGGTCTCCACCTGATTCAGCGTTTTCTGCTGATTTTCTGGCTTGGTTACTTTCTCCACCTGATTCAGTGTTTTCTGATTCTGCTGATTTCCAGCTCGGTCATTTTGAAGGAAATAAAATCTATATGATTAAAAGTTATTAATCCCATGATTAATGGCGATAACAATGTTCCAAATCTGTAGTATAGATCACATCCTAGAGACTCTAATGACTTTGTTAAAACTGGATCTTGCGTTAAATCATACGTAAGATCTTGTTCAGAATCAATGGGAGCAAATCTACTGACTAGTTTAGTGTACAAACTAAGAACCGTTTGCCCCACACTTTTCACCATTCTAGACCCAGCTGCGCTTCATACCTGTTATGATACTTTAAAATGTCTTGTGGAGACATCTGTTGAATCTGTTCAATGCTGAATTCAGTTCCGAGGAACTGTTTTGTTTTTCCACATGCTGCCAAAGAATACAGCCTCTCCTTTTTGGGCATAATAGCTTGGTCATCAACTTGGTCATTCATAAGTTCAGGAAGGTTTAGGCTGCCTTGTAGCTGTAGGAGATCATCATGTCATGTTTTTTAATAATTATAATTATTTTATTTTATAAAATGAGCACCGAAAAAAACTGTTACCAACCTTGTATACCATTCTGCTGTTATTGGAGGACTAAGTGTAGAATACTCAATGCTTGGTAAAAGCCTGTTAAGAATTAAACCAGCAGATCTTGGCAAACTAGACTTTGAGGATTCAGCAAAGCTGATTGCTATTGTTGCAGCTTCGTTTGCTACGAAAGATTTTCTAGTTAAGCAAGGAATAATTCCGGACAATATAAATATGTAAGAAAAAAAATACATTTATAAAAAAAAAGGCTTCACTCGCAATAATGATAGGCGGCGCTGTGGTGAATGCGCTTGCTTTTAGCGGAAGTAATTTCGCATTTAGTAAACTGGGGAATGACGGCGAGAGAAAAAGACATAACAAAGCTATGGAGCAACTAGCAGCTGCACAAGAGCCTATGAAAGGCAGAGACTTGAGCAGTTAGATTTTATTAATGACACACTGAAAAGACAGGGGCATGCAGCTTACACATTTAAAAATGTTGATCAAGCAATAAAACAATATTATCTAGTAACAGGCAAACCAATCGGACATTGCCCCCACCAAAATTCAGTGACTTTTATCAACCATCAGAAAAACAAAAGATGCAAGAAATCGGGTTTATTGTCGTTGGTATGACCGTTGTGTATTTTGTTGCACATAATATTGGCTGAGTAAAAAATGAACAAAATCTATTATTCGCCAAAAGGATATTGGAAGGGAATCACGGCAATCAAAAAGCTAAGCCAAGCAGCTGGAGTCAGTGAACAAACAGCAAAAGAATGGTTATCTAAACAAGCGATTTGGCAAATTTATTTACCTGCCCTAGACGAATACAGAGACCACACTTTGTCAATACAACTCCAAACGAACACCCATCAAATGGATCTCCTATATTTACCTCTGATAGGATTAGACGAAAAAGATTTAAGTACGCACTCACAGTCATTGACATAGCTTCAAGATATAAAGATGCTGAACCATTAACACAAAAGAGTGCTTCTGCTGTTGCTGTTGCCATACAACTGATATACCAACGAGGCCCCTTAACTTTCCCTCGCATGATTCAAGTCGATGATGGAAAAGAATTTAAAGGCCAAGTGAATCAATTATGTTAAAACACAGAGTTACTATTAGAAGAGGCATTCCGGGGAGTTCACAGATCACAGGCTTTAGTTGAAAACTTTAACAAACAGTTAGCCGAAAGACTTTTTTCTTACCAGTATCACAGAGAGCTGATTGACAACTCTCGCAACACAGAATGGGTTAGAAGACTGCCCTCAGTTTTGCGCGCAATGAATAATGAAGAATTTAAAGGCCTAAAACCAGTACAAGCAATCAAAAGAAAAACAATAAATGTTGTTGAAGGAGAGTTTCATCCGGCAAACTATTACCGTTTGTTTAAAAGTAAGGTACCTTTATTTACGGGGGAAGCAGAAGGGGACACTCGCATCAGGGCAACAGATCCAATTTGAGTATTGATCCATATGAAATAAAAGAATTGTAAAAATGAATCCGCCCGTGTATTATTTACGAGAAACTGGACACAACAAAACAACTAGCTCCTCAAAGATCTTTTGTGAAAGAAGAACTGCAGATAATTCCGCCAGACACAGTTCCGCTTTAATTAATTTACGGTTCTCCAGTGCCAATTGCATATGAAAACTCTGGATTAACAAACACACGTTTTGTGTTTGTTCTATCTATGACTTCTTTGTTACAACTGTTGTGTTGATCTCATGTAGATTAGATCGCAGTTTTACGTTGTCATGATGGAAAGTCTTATTGCCAAACATGCTTCTTTGTAGTTGTCATGTGATATGTTTGACTGCACAACGCTGCGAGATATTCCTTTGCTTTCTTAATGATTTTCTCCTGGCTCGAAATACTGTACATTTTTGACCTTAACCACATACTCCTTGATTACCTTTCCAGTAATTCATCCTTCATCTTTCCTAAAACCTTCTTGTTAGTAATTGAATGCAAAGGCGAGTCTTTAGGATAATCGGATGTATCATACCACCCCGCATGCCTTTAGCCACTTCGGTTTCCATGTCTTTATAGATGTCTTCAGTAGGGATATCTATAACAAAACTGTCTGTATCTGTGTAAAGTACTCTGGACTCAGGATACGAGGGCTTAAAGTAGTCATAAAGAAATTCTAACATCAAAAGCTTTGATAATTCTAAAACAGTATAACCCAATAAATACAGGTTTGTCCAATTTGACTTTCTTTTTTTCATCATTATGCCAAAAAGTGATCATGAAACTTTCTAAAGTCCTGATAATTTGGTTTTGAAGTCAGCTTAATTGCTTCGTTCTCTCTGGTGACTAATCTGACATCTTTGCGCTTGTGCGGATTCTCCATAGTCTTTCCGAAACAGTGTTGTTCATCAGCTTGAAAAAGTCTTTTCTGAAGCATTGCGGATTTAGTTCTGAGATCAGTGTTCTTCATGATGTATGGTTTCATGAACTGTTCTTGATCAAAAGCGATTATACGATGAACAGCTGTCAACTTCAAACCATGTCTTAAATAAAATTGTAGAAGTCTGTAATGACAGACATTAATTTTTTTTGCCGCGAAGATTAGGCACAAGTTTAGGTGGTTCTCTTGGATCCATCTTTAGACTTTTGCTGCTAATGGATAGTCATTATGCAGGCCATGGAGTTCCTGAGGATATTCTAAGTCAACTTCTAGGAATGACAACCACGCTGTTGATAGGCGTTAACTGCTCAACCACTTTATGCCTTTTGAATATTATTCGGATCACGCCTGTGTACATTTTAAAGTTGCGTAACGGAAGTGATTGTGCCATAGCCAACCATACAGATTGTTTGCATCTAAATACATAAGATAGTTAGACTTTTTACTCGGATCATAGTCGTCCAAGTATTTGTTGTTTGCTTTACAGTAATGATGCGACGCCATACTAATTCCTCCACGCAATCCGTTTTCAATCATCTGAATCATTGGTAGGTCAGACAATAAATCAATCTGTACTCCAGTAAAACTTTAAGAAAGCATCCCAACTCATCCCGGGCGCAGAAATGTAATGCGCAGGATCCAGGCTATAATGTTTCATGCAGGTCTTTCTATAATTTTCAAAGACGTCCGCCAACAAACATACATCAGCCATCAAGTATGAGTCATGATAGTCTCCCATCGTTTTTACATTCTAACTTCTGCCACGCATCTTGAGCATGCTGGTAATCGGAAGTCGCTGATGTCCTTTCCTCAAAGACTAGAAAAGAACGCGCCTTTGGCGGAAGGTATTTCGAAAAACCTTTCCCAATGTTCATGTATTCAAAAGGGTAAAACCCCTTTCTAAAAAGTTGATTTCAAAATTTTTTTCCCGTTTTTTGGGCAGGATTTTAAGGACATAGCCATGCTTAATGACCCCATATGTTTTGCAAGGTCTAAAAAGACATGTTTTTTTAAAAGTGAAAACACAGTACTTTTCTGATGACTGTTGCAATGCATGCTCCCCTAAAGGCGCGGTTCTGCTTGCATTAAAGGTGAGAGTCATAACCTCGCAGGGTAAAAGAATCAGGCGTTTCCCATTTCTTTGGATCAAAACTTTATTTGGAAGATTGCATTTACTGTGCGCTGCCCTCTAAACTTCCACTAATGTGATAATGGTCCTTACTGGGGGGTTTTTAACTCTTGGGGAAGCTCAAAACCCGCAAACCCAACAATGGGGCTGAGTCTACTTTTGGGTTGGTCTTCGGGCCCCATTATGTTTTCGATAATTTTAGATTATTAGAACAGGCGTTACGCATTGCTGTTTGCGTTTTAAAAAGTTTCTCCCGGCTTTTGGCCCTTATATATTCGGGCTCTGAAAAAAACCCCATCCGCCTAACAATAATGAGGCAATGAAAAATCTGATTTTTACACAAGACTGTTTTTGAAGTTTTTTGGTGCTCCCCCTTCATAAGGAAAATAAGCGACCGAAGTCTGGTAAACTACGTAGGGAAATTTTGCAGCCGTTTCCGTTCTTAAAAAAACTTTAGATCCTGGCGGGGGGTAGTAGTTCTGTTTTTACATCTACAGAACTTTTACAATGTTTTATATTTAAAGCGCGGTTGACGGTTGGAATTCTTTTAAAATTTTACAGAATTCTGTTTATTTCATCTTAAGTATGCCTAAAATCTCTCTTTGGGGTTTCAATTTAAATTTCACCCTGGGGCAAAACTTTTGGGTAAGCCCACAGATTTTTTGTTTCCCTATTTTTTATTTCTTACACTTTTTTTTGCACCAAATTTGTTCCTCACCCCCTTTTATACTTAACGTTATTTTTTTTTTTTCAAACTTCAATTTTTCTACACTAACAAAAAACCCTTTTAAGTTAAAATTTTATTCGTTTATCATTTTCTCGTTTTGCACTATCACTTCAAAAACCACCACATAAACCTTTGTTTCTAATTTTTTTATTTTAAAATCCCAAACCCCAACCCCCCGGGAACAATTAACCTTCCAATCTTGCAACATTTTTTAAAAACTCAAAAACTTCCCCCCTCCCCCCCACTCTCATTTTCTTCTTCACGGCGCTCAAACTGTCAAGCAGTTGTTGCCAAACCGGTGTTAAGCATTACGGAAAAAATAGTCTGTTGTTTAGTCGAGACCAGACTTCTAGTTTTTTCTTCTTTATTTTATATGTCGTTTTAAAACAGCTAACATTATTTTAACTGGGGGTCATGTTGTTTCCCTGGAACTGGAATAGCATGTACAAGGCCCCGTACGTTTGTTGGGTCAATGACTTCTAATAAATATCATTCAGTGCTCTTGATAAACCTCTCTCTCGAGCATTCTTCAAAAAATTCTTTGGGCCCTTCATTTTCTTCCCATGCTTCTTTCTTTTCTAAGCAAATATTTATTTAAATTAAAAAAACAACGGTTTAAATAAAATAAAATATAACTTTTCTTTTTTGTGCTTGGATCATAAAAAAAGTTAAAACCTTTTGGGGTTGAAAATGTGGTGTTTGAACGATTTTAATGTTTTTTTACTTTTTTAAAATTCCTTTTTATCTGCTCGGCGTCTGGCTTTTGAGAAAAAGTTGTCCTGCCTTTTTTGAAGATCAAATTTTTGTCTTTTGTAGTCATCAAAACGGCTGAAAACGTTTAAAATTTTCTTCACCCGTGATGTTTGAGTCAAAAAGTGCTTTTTTTTTGTCATTTTAAAACAACTAAGTTTACCCGTTTTAGTTGAACCATAGCGGTGCTTTTGGAGTTTATTTTTTTAATTTTTTTCCCGCCGCACTTACAGTAATGAACACACCCGAGAGCTAAAGACAAACCCCCTAGAGGTAAAGTGGGGGCGCCTATCCCCGTTGCTAAGGACCAACACTCGTTCCTGTGTAGAGCACTTATATTTGAGCCCCAGTATTAAACTTATGTAACAGCATTAAAGGCAGCAGAATCCTTCGTTTGGCTTTGCTGTTTTTTAAAGGTCTTGCCTGTACTTGCTGCATTTGGTAAAGTTTGTTATCTGAAGGTTTTTATGTTTGGGTTTTACTATCTCTTCTTTTGGCGGCGCTGTGGCACATTTTGGGTAAAACCCGAACAGAATGCTTTTTTTAAAAAAAAAAAATAATTTAGTATTGTTTTTCTTTTTTTTGTTATTTTCAAAATTTTAGGCGCATATTATTAAAAACAAAAGTCATTTAAACGGGTTTTTCGGGTTCTTCTTTTATCAATTTGAAAGTTTATTACTCTCTCACTTTTCCCCCTTCCATGTAATGATTTTCCTGTTGACCTTGGTCAATCCATAAACCCCTATTTTTTTGTTAATAATCATCAAGTTTACACTTGAAAGGGTAGATCTTTAGCCCCAAGGTCAATGTTTGGGTTTCTACACCCCCCACCCCCAAAAAGTTTTCTTATTTTATCAAAATTTTGAAAGGGTTTAAGCCCGTGCATAGATTTGGTTGGACTGCCCTCATCGAACATTGTATTTCGTTATTTTTGGATTAAAAAACTTTTCATTCCTCTTTTGAAAGGTTCTTCATCTTCACACAGCAAAAAAATACCTTTAAGGATCTTTTCTGGCCAAAACTAAAATTCCATTGTGTTGCCCCGCTTTGGATATGTTGTATGATGATCACTCTTTTGTAATATTTGCTAAAATTTTTTACTGATATTTTGTTCAAACAGCCTTGCTAAATTTGGGGTTTTAACAACGTCAAAAAAAGTGATGCAGAAATGCTGTACTTTGCTTCGGTGTCTGTTGATTGTAACACGTTTGTATTCGTTAAAAAGTTAGTTCTATGACAGTCTGTCTTTTAATGCTCCTTGAAAAAATGGGCATGGCTTTTAACAAATCAAAACTAGGGAAAGGAAAAAAAACGATTTCCCAAAAGCAAAAATTTTCAGCCACATCTTTTTTTCCCTCTTTAGATTGCGGACCTTTTCTATGTTTTGTGTTCTTATTTTTTTTCTTGAAAAAGCAAAAACAGCCCTTTTATTCGCGGTTAGCCTAGACAGAAATTGGTTAAAATATGTCTGATTGTGTAAAGAAAAATTTTTTGCCCCTCGTTTTATAGAAATTTCTTAAAAATTTCCCGCCCCCGGTTCGTCAAAAAGTCCTGTTTGGGGGTCTGTTGTTGATCGAGCGCTATTTGAAAATAAGACGCGCGGCTGGCACAAACACGTCATTGCTCCCAGGGCTGGAAATTTGACAGTAAGAATTGATCCCCAAAATAGTAGATGGATTATTTTGGGAAAAGTAATAGTCCGCTTATTTCCTTCACGCCAAGGGGGTTCTTTCGTCTTCTTGGGGTCAAAAATGAGCCCTGTGCTTGTGAATTTTTTTTGAAGCAAATTAAAAAAAAAAAAACATGGCAGGAAATTTAAAATGAAGAAGATATATGTTTTTGTCTGGGGCGACATGAGTGAAATGACCCTTTTTAAACTCGCTCAAAGCTCTCAATGCGGGATGATTAACAGAAAAAAATAAGGTTAAATCATTTTACGAAGTTTAGGTCAAGAACTCCCGAATTTTAGGGCCCCAAAAGATTTTGAATTAAAGTGTCATTTGTCTGTAAAAAACGATAAAAGGGGAAACTTGTTCGGCTTCAACTAAACCGGGGCCATCAAATTTTTTTGCCAAGTACAATTATCAAAGGGTAGTGTGAAAGATAAAATCGCCTTGGCTTTTAGGCAAAATTAAAGGGGGGAGGAGTTTCTAAATTCAAAACACACTGCAGGAACCCCAAAAGCTAACCAAATTACAAACATGGAACTTAAAGAATTAAATCAATCGGCAGTTTTAAAATAATAAATGCAATAGAAGCAGAAACCAGTTTTTTCAGAAGAAACAGCATTGAAAGACTATACACGACTCACTGCTGCCCATGCGAGAAATAACGGCCCTTGATCATGCTTTAAGAACCATCAAAGGCGAATTAACAAACAATTTAGCAAAACTAGGTGAACTAGATGAGCATATAAAAAGAGAAAAAGAAAAACTCGTTGAGGCTGATGACGCCAACTTAGGGCCTGATATTAAAGAAAGAATAACCCAAAGACTAAAAGATCTTGAACAAGAGAGATCAGCAAGACTAGAAGCGCTGACTACTAACCGAGACCAATTACGAACTCAAGTGAATAGAATAAGAGAAACTATCCGGAAAATTTTATATGAAGACGCAACGCTAGCAGAACGAATAAGAACATTGTTTAGAGAGCAGGGAGTCACATTGGCAAGCGTTATAACGGCCTTAGGATTTGCAATAAGTACACTGGTGATGGCTATTACAGGCGGCGGTGGCCAAAGTTCATTACCTCCGCCGCCATCGCCTCCACCTGATAAATCATGGGTAAAAAAACAGCTTGATCATCTTGCGAATTTATTAAAAAAATTAGCTGGTAAAGCCGTAAACGCTTTACCAGGAATATTGGGGAGTATTGTCAGCTGGCTTTTGTCTACTGCAAGCAAAGTAGTTGGCTTTATGGCCGAGCACTTATGGACATTAGTTCTTGTAATAGTTGGGTTACTATTTAGTAAGATAAAGACCAAGTAATCCTATGCCAGTTAATCCAAGAACAAGCGCTGTCTTTTCATATTCATGGTCATCGCGAACAGAGTCCGCGAGCTTTGCTGAGTCTTCAATGACTTTGGGGGGTTGGACTTCGGGGATTAGATGACTTAATCTTGGGTGTTCTTTTATTGTTTGTAATATTACTGGGCTCAGAATTTATGTCGTTTTTCCCAACCTTCTGTTCATTGCCTGCTATAAGAATTTCATTATTATAGTTTATTATTGTACCTATCTGGAGTCTGAGGTCAGAAGGCAGCATGTATAAACCAGTGCCAACAGCAAAGTCTACTTTCGATCTTGCAAATTGTAAAAACATTTTGGTACCTTTTAATACTTGAAGGTAAATCAACTGTAGAATTAATGGCGTCTCTAAATTTGCTAAGTATTGTTTTTGTGCGTCAAAGCCAGTAGAAAGATCAGTTATGCTCGATCTCGCCTGTGCTTGCGAGCCTAGCAAACACCAAACGTAAGTACGAATAGAGTCGTTTATTCGTTCTATTCCCGCTCTAGTTAGGCCCTTAGAAGTGTCTAAGATAAATGTTGTCCATGCTGTTTTATGCTCTTGCTGTAGGGACACAGGCTCAACAGTTGTGCCTGGAAAGAAAGATTTTAAAGGAGAATGCCAGTCATAGTTATACTTTCTGTGCGTGCCCCAATAATTAAAGGTCGCCTAGGCCATGATTATGATCCAACTTTTGTCTAAGTCTGTCTTGATGTTAATATTAAATTCGTTACAGATCCTTTCAAAAGCCTTCATGTCTATTCTGTTGCTGAATGGATTAAACGGTTTGTCATTTGGCAATGGCGCTTGCAGTTCAGTCAAATACGTCTAAAGGTGTAATAAAAATGAAATCTGTACACTGACCTCACCAAAGGATCATGGTGATTTAAATGATCAGCATACGACACTCCACACCCAGTTGATGCGCAAAACACAGCAAAGTTTAACTGGTTCTGATAAAACTGCATCGGATGACTAAACCACGCTTTCTTGATGTGGTTGTTTTCAATAGGGGGGTTAAGATAGCTCTTCAATGGAGTATCACCTTTTTATGAAAAGAGGCAGTCTGGGTCACAGCAATGTCAAGAGTATCAGTTGCTATATTTTTAAGATTGTAGTGCGGCCCAACAGAATATTTTGCATCAGTATATTTGAATGCACTCATTTTTATTTCGTTCAAAAATGTTTGTAACAATAACAACTCAAGACAGTCCTTCGTTTTTAGAACATGCTATTGATAACAATTGCGGGGCAAAAACGGTCGCGCTCCATGAAATATTTTACAAAGTCGAAGGGTTTAATATAAGCGAAACCAAGGGGAATAATAAGATTACAAAAGTTGTGGGGCTCAAAGCTAACCAGTTAACAATACCTGATGGTTATTACGGGTTTTGCTCGCTAAAAGAAGCAATGAGTAAATTCGGCATTACTCTCAAACTTAACAATGCAAATCTAAAAACAATATTAACATTCGAACCTGAAAAAGCAGATTACTTATTTGATAAAGAGCTAGCTAAAATGTTAGGCTTTAAAGTTGACACTCAGGTCACTAAAAGATTTGTTGTTGCGCCAAACGAAACTACTTTTAAGGGGGAAAATCCGCTCGATCTTGCATTACATTCATTACTCTATGTTCATTTGGATGAGCTAAGCACTGATGAAAACTTATATGATGGAAGGCCCTCAACTGTTTTAAGAGCTCTTCCGTCAGGGAAAGCTGCATATTGCGATTATGAAATTATACAATTCCCTAATTTACAGTTTAAAAGATTAGTTTGTGGGAGGGTTGGATCATTTAATATAAAAATTGCAGACAAAGCAGGGAAAGTTGTAAAATGTGATAACCTGCACATTGTTTTGGAAATAAATAATACGTTACTAAAAAATAATGTCGCGTGGGCCAGAAGAACCAGGAGTTACATTAGCGCCTGTGAGGTGTATAACTTTAGAATTAAAAGACCTTGCAGACGTTGCGGACTTTGAACAGAACGGTGAGATAGGCACTTTGTATGGGTTTGAGTACACTAAAGATGGTGATTTAAACGCAAAGAGGTTGGCGACAGTAAAAAGTTTCCTAAACTAGAACAGCTGCGCAATCTAGAAGCAAATAATGTTGGTCAGTATGAATATAAAATAGTTCGAAAACCTGACCTCAAATGGCACTTAGAACCATATTTAGAATGGGAAATAAAATTTGAATTCATAAGCCCATTTACATATTTTAGCCGTCAAAAAAGTTTCAGAAAAGCATTCAACTCTGGCCCTTTACATGTAAGTCTTATGCCGGACGACAATAGTCGGAAAGAAATTGAAATAACGCCGTATGGGAAAAAGCAGTACATCCTCCACAGAAAAGAAACAGTTGTAAAAAAAGCTTCTACAAAATTACAGTTCTTTCCAAGCAGAAAATTAGGAGACACGTTCACAATGATATTTGAAATTTCTGTCTTTAAAGATGTGGAGAGGGATGGGGTTGTGGGCGTTAGTGATGACCTTATAAAAGGAATTAATATTAGCTGGCAAAACTTAGACGTTAAACGCCTTAACGTTGTTGTCGTCGTTCTTCACAATGGTGAGGATATTAAGGTCATAACAACAAGCAACAAAATCAATGTTGACTTAAATAGAAACAATCTTACAGAAACTGAATTGGATTAATCTTACCCATTTAGGCCTCGTAGGGTTTTATTATACTGAACAAGTTTTGACGGAGAGTATGATAAAAATAATAACTGGATTAGATTAAATTCTGTTATAAAACTATGGAGCAGTTAAACTTTATGATAAAATCCCTCATTGTTCAATGATTTGTGGGCAGACTGGTTGTGGAAAAACAATATTTGTCCTAGACTTATTACAAACAGTTTATCGCTATAATTTTGATCATATTGTAATTTTCTGTCCAACACTTAAAAGGAACAAAGCATATCATGATAGAAGGTTTATATGGACAGACAATGACGTATATTTAGTTAATCCTAGCACTAAACTGAGTGAGTGTTTAGAATACTTTTATAAAGTGTTTGAAGGAACGCAGACACTCTTTATTATAGATGACTGTTCAGCAGAAAAAGATATAGTTAAAAAGAGAAACACTTTGTCAAAGCTGGCTTTCAGCGGAAGACATGATGGGATAAGTGTGTGGATTTTATGCCAGAAATATAACTCGGTTTTAAAAGACTTTAGAGAACAGTTAAAGACTGTAGTGTTATTTCACATGAAGACAGAGACTCATTTGAAGAATGTTTGCGCGAAAATGATGTTATTGAAAATGATCAGGAAAAACACAGGATTAAGCAAAAACTGAAATCTGAAAAGTTTAGTAAATTAGTATTGAAAACGGATAACCCTGCACAGTATGTTTGTTTGTAGATAATCGTTATTTTTTGGTTATTGACGTCTTACTTGTCAGAGAACAGGAAAAGGCGGCTTTTAGGCCACTTTCGCCCAAAAACTCGGTGGAGGAGCAAGTGGGGTAGAGTCGGCATATTACTGTTCTCTCTTGGCCATCAAATGGTCAGACTTTATACCAAATGAAGACGTCAGGGAGAGGTCCAAACAGCTCCCCGTGTCAACCATCGTCTGCAGACGGCGCCTCCACTGGCTGGGTCATGTCTTAAGATTACCCTCTTCAAGACCTGCAAACCAGGCCATTAAATGGACCCCAGCAGGCCAGAGAAAAAGAGGACGACCCAGGATGAGTTGGCGACAGACAGTGGAGAGAGACCTCAGACTCGTTGACAGAGGATGGAGTGACACCAGCAAACTGGCTGAGGACCGTGCACAGTGGAGCGCCTTGACTGCCTCATGCGTCGCAAGATGCGGGAGCATCTAAGTCTAAGTAAGTAAGTTATCTACACTGAAGCAGCAAAGACGCTCCACTGTATGGGTATCAAACGTGGCAACAGTTTAAAAGTGGGATGCCATGCCATCTTCAAAACCAGCCACAGATCTTAACGCAGGCGCCACATCGTCGGTCCTCAGAACCTAGCTCTTCTCCAGACCACCCTGACCAAAGTCAAGTCGGACAACACGAAGACTCTGAACTGTCTGCTGGCTGCATAGATACAGTGACTGCCGGGACACCTGTAGACACCCCTCCCATCCATCACGTCTCCCAAGAGGGTGAAGGGAAGGAGGGGTGGGGAGGGAGGTGGGAGGGTGCTTGTCGCGGAAGCGATAGGAGAAAAATCAGTCTGTGTCCTTGTCATGTAGACTATGGAGCATTTAACTGTGATGATAAGCTAAGTTGTAATTTATTTTTTCAATTTATATTCTGAATCCCTCCCCTTCTTCCCCTTCCTCTCACTCCTTCTCCCATCCATGTGAGCGTGTTTAGAGAAACAGATACATTTTTGTTTACACAAACAAGGACAAAGACATGCGCATGCATGCGTGCACACACACACATGCACTGGCAAGCGCATGCACAGACACAGACACACTGAAACACAAAGACAGACAGACAGACAGACAGACAGACAGACACACACACACACACACACACACACACAGAAGTGCGCCTGCAATGAACATCGAAATGCCACTGCATTTGACAGTGGTCAATACAAGATGTTTCTGGGTGGACAAGAGACTGGGAACTGGATGAACTAATATATACCTTTTAAAACCAAAACATCGCTTGTCTTCCTTCATAGTGAAGAGCACTGTGTTTTAAAACTAATGCTTTACTTCACAGATAGTAAATAAATAATCATCGTTGTTTATAAGCGTCTGTGAGTCCTTTACCGAATTCGACCCAATGAAATCACCCTTGTATGCGAGAAATCATCAACTATCCGAATTCATCAAGATTGTTCCTCTCACTGTGTCGTGTAGAAAACACGCATCTTAAATTAACATAGGTGTAGGACGTAGTAAAGCATTTGTCACGCGATCGTTTCCTGCGCAAATGGAAATAAAGAACGATATCTATCGAGGATAGCTGATGAGCATTCTATGAGCTATATAAATGGGAATGTTTGATAAAGTCCGATAACTGCATTGACGAACTAATTATATATTTTTCTCTTTTTAGGCAGCAATTACTTGATTTGATCGCTCTTTCAATGCATAGCATTCTATGAATCATTCATGAACATTTTTCTTTCTTGTTTCTTTTCCAGATCACACAATTATATGTTGGTTTGTCACCAAATGAATCGTAGGAAATCGTTTATATCGGACCTCCTGCACGTGACGCTCAACATGTTTCTTTGGCTAATCATTATCTGGTGAATAAATGATTAGTGGGAGAAAAAGACTTAACGGCCGGCAAATCATTCCGCCATTATCACGACGGTGACTTACGTGTATAAATGATTCCGCTATTGTCGGAGCTGAGATGGGTTTGACCAGAATGGAAACATCCCACGGTTTGATTTTGGACACATTTTCCACTTTAAAAACTCTCTCACACTGCAAAAGAAAAGTGTAATTAAAACAACACGTTTTGTTTTAGTTATTCTCGTTTTCTTTCTATTTGAATGGAAGAAACATGTGGAAAGCAGATAGTGGGGAAATTCCATACAGACCAAAGGGCCGCAACTCCACGTTTCCTGGTCCACATCCAGTAAGCACCCATCCATCCAAACACCACGACCCCCTTGCTTACTAAATCCTGTGCGTGCGGATTTTACATGCTGGATTATGTGACATGCACGATTGATGTGTGACGATTGTGTGAAAGCATATATCTACTAGCTTTATTCACTGCATCTTGTCATTGTGAACGCATTTCTCAGAATAATTCTTGGTCAGGTAAACCTGATACTTCTTCAGTAGACAATAAGAATAATGACTGTCATCTGTAGAAACCGATTACTTATTGTTTACATTGAAGGAAGCAACACTTCAACAGGTTTTTTTGGAAAGAGCTTGAGAACAGGGGCTCCAGAAGCAGATTTCAGTTTTTGAGATTAATTTGATGAACGTTTTAGCTAAGGTTTTTATCTCATGTCAGTTTGTGATTAGGTTCTACCGCTTGTTTATCAGTAACATAAGTTTTACTTCGATAAAACTGAAAAAAGGTGTAACATGGTAGCAGGGGCTAAAATTCTTTTGAATGTTGTATTTTTGTCTGACTTTCAAGAAAGGTCAAACGTGCATAGTAGTTTATGTAATCTTAGTGTGATGTAATATTACTCCTTTATTGATTGACGAATCAGCTATTCATTTCTTAATCTTGACATTTGTTTTCGAGATTTAATGGCTTGTTCAAAATACGGTTCTCAGAAATCATTTACGCATATTTCCTCTTTCTGATTCGTTATCAGACTGCATGATGATTTATAGCTCCATTACAAAACGAATATTTAGAAATCGTGTTCCTGACGATTGCTGAATGACGCACATGGCCGCTTATAATCATTGCTCCATAAACAATCTAGTCTCCATCTCATTTCAGATTGCTGTCAGAAACTGCCACGCGTGTGTTAAGCCATTAATCCTCTGCAGAATCTGTCACAATTATTGTTTCTCTCTCACAAACTTTTCTTCCATGAGTGCATTCCAAATGAGATGCGAAAAATACAACTTGGTGTTCATTCTTTGTTTTCTTTTTTATCTGTCATAAATTAGAAATGGGAAGGCTTACAGGACACAAATGATGGGCGCATTAAAATTACAAATCGCTCAGTTATGACCCATTACGAGAAATCCACATTTCTGGCTGGACGTCCACATTGAAAGGTCTCTAGATGGCGTCCTCTAAGAACGGATTTTACGACACCGGTGTAAGTGGTGTACATGAACGTGTGAGTCTGCAAAGCGTTATTTATCACAGTCGGTCGTTGCAAAAGCATTCCTCTGGCTAAGAAGTGGTCTGGTAAATCACACGGATGCATCCAGAACGTGCAAAATTCTGTGATCGTCATCAAGAGTGCGTGTTGAAAAGAGAGTAGAACTGCCTTACAGTGGGAATTTTAAAATCGAAGAGAGCGAGTTTAAAAGTGTCAAGTGTGTGAGTGCAATTCCCATAGCATGGCTAATTTCGTGATGTTGCTTTTTGCCCCTTTCCACATGCGTACTATATAAAATCCATAAACAGTTTCAATAAGAATAATTTGTAGTTTAATAGATGAGTGAACAGTGTAAATGAAATGGAAGACGCTCACATTAGCGTTCTCTTCACTCAATTACTTTTGGCAATAGACACATCTCAGTCTCTCTGTTTGAATATCTGCTGGAGCTAGTATGAAATTCACGATTTCAGATCTGAATTCCAAGTTTGATTAATCGTCATCCGCGCAGTGTGATTCAAAGAATATCTAAAAACACGCTCAGCATTTTGCTTGGCTTACAGGGATTTAGGGGGAACGTGTCGGTCTACATTTTGCAGAAAACCATGTTCGCGTTTTTTGACACTGAAATTGTGTGTGTGTGTGTGTGTGTGTGTGTGTGTGTGTGTGTGTGTGTGTGTGTGTGTGTGTGTGTGTGTGTTACTGTAATCATTCGCGCTTCACAATATTTGTGCTTTCGGGTTTTTCGCCATTTTGGGCATGTCTGAAACTCTGTTGTTCTTGAATGTATGTGGACAAAGAGAGGGGTAATTATATTATTTCAAGTAAAAGTCCGTTTCCCCTGCTTTCCGTTGAAGGAGCCAACACTAACATTTTGTGGAAAGTGCTTAAGACCTCAAAAACATATATCAAAGTTTCGCACTTGAAAAAAATGTCACTGTCTTTTTTTTCTCTCCAGGCCAGTTGGAAATCTACAGAATAATCTAATCAAAGCAAATACCTATCAACTATAAAAGCCTACTGAAATAAGACAATACGTTATTTTTCATTAATAAAAAAAAACAAAAAACAACTTGTCCACGAACGCGGAGAAAATGTACCACAACGACATCAACCGACATCACTTCTGAAACGTCTCGCTGTTTTGATTTCAAACGAAGATGATGATCATGTAAGACTGGCAATCTCTACGTATCTGTTCACGTGAACAAGCAGAAACGCGTCACGCCGGCTCCGCGACTAAGCAATTATTGTCGTCAGTTGAGGGCTTAGTAGGTGGTGTCCTGCGTGTGTTAGATCAGAACAGGCGCCACTGAACACCACCGAAGTGACTCGGCAGCAGTGCAGTGTCTCCTAGGGTGGGTTGCCTCTTGACGACTTGACATTGACTGCTCCCTGTGGATTGCCGGTGCCGGGGCTGCGGCGGGGCCGACCGGGCTGTGGCTGTGGACGGGGTGTCGGGATGAGCGGCGTGGGTGCACTGCCTCTGAGGAGGCGCAGAGGTTGGGACAGCAAAAAAAAACAACAAAAAAAAACCAGAAACGCAGTGGCTTGTGGCCGAGCACCCTGACTTATTCTTGGCGTTGGTTTCCCAGTTTCAATGTTTCTTCTTCCAGGTCTCTTGTGAAAAAAGACCTCTAGAAATCGTGTTGACCGGCCGTTCGAAGCCTACACTCACTCGCTTTTTATCATGGCTTTCACGTAAAAAACTATTCAGAGTTTGTTACACTTTTTTCTCTGAAGGTCTTACATAAATTTTCTTTGAACGAGTGCCCATCACACGAAACGCTCCACCCCCACCCCTCCTACAAAAGCATGTTTTTATCATCATTTTGTTTCATACTTTGAAACGGCTAAGCTGACAGACAGCAGAAACTGGAGGTAGTTAAGCCACAACTCACTCGATCCTGGCCCACTGCCAGAAATCCACGTTCCTTGGCCCCTGACAGCCAATCAGTATTCAGCCCACCCAAAGATCGTGATCCCCTACATCATCACTCATCACGCCCTGTGAGCCTGGGTCTTCAGTCAGCATTCAGCCCACCCAAAGATCGTGATCCCCTACATCATCACTCATCACGCCCTGTGAGCCTGGGTCTTCAGTCAGCATTCAGCCCACCCAAAGATCGTGATCCCCTACATCATCACTCATCACGCCCTGTGAACCTGGGTCTTCAGGAATGCTGTTTGAAGTGACGTGCCCGATTGTTTGAAGTGACGTGCCCGATTGTTTGAAGTGACGTGCCCGATTGTTTGAAGTGACGTGCCCGATTGTTTGAAGTGACGTGCCCGATTGTTTGAAGTGACGTGCCCCATTGCTTGAAGTGACGTGCCCCATTGTTTGAAGTGACGTGCCCCATTGTTTGAAGTGACGTGCCCGATTGTTTGAAGGCCTAAACCCCAAAGCTTTTCTGTGTTCTGTCATTGATGAAACACGACGTGGAATAGTTTATTACCTCAAGACGTACCAATCAAAGAGCCATTGTCAAAAAGTTATATCGTCAGAAAGTGAGACAGTTGCAGAGTTGTGGCTTGGTGGATATCTTGGCTGCAAAGGAATCAGGCAAAAAGAATGGGACCTATGTTTGAATGTCGTCAATGGCGAATTTCCACTCTCCCTCTGAATTCAAGTTTTTTTTCCACTAGAATTAAAGTTTTTTTTTTCACTAGACCTTTATTGGTGATCTAAGTACTAGTATTTCAGGTTAGACTTTCAACCCAAAGATCCATGCACAACGTAAACAAAGAACATGTTTAGACAAACGAATGCGCAACGATAAGAGAACCCAAAGATCCATGCGCATTGTAAACAAAGAACATGTTTAGACAAAAGAATGCGCAACGATAAGAGCTGCCCCATGCTTATGTTAGCGGATCTGAACCACTGCTAAACATTAGATATCTTTACAGGGATGAGGCAAAGATGCAGAGAGAGATGGAGAGAAAATTTGAGAGAGACTGAGTGTGTGTATATGTGCGCGCGCGTGTGTGTGTGTGTGAGTGTGTGTGTGTGAGACAGAGAGAGAGAGAGAGAGAGAGAGAGAGAGAGAGAGAGAGAGAGAGAGAGAGTGTGTGTGTGTGTGTGCGAGTGTGAGTGAGAGAGTGTGTGTGTGTGGGTGTGCGCGCGCGCACGCGCGCACATTTGTGTATGTATGTCTGCGCGCGTTGTGTGTGTGCACGTGAGTGGATGCATGCGTGTGTGCGAGCGCAAGCGCACACGCGCAACGGAATGTCTGTGTGTGTGTGTGTGTGTGTGTGTGTGTGTGTGTGTGTGTGTGTGTGTGTGTGGTGTGTGTGTGTGTGTGTGTGTGTGTGTGTGTGTGTGTGTGTGTGTGTGTGTGTGTGTGCGCGCGCACGCGCACGCAGTGTGTGTGTGTGTGTGTGTGTGTGTGTGTGTGTGTGTGTGTGCGTGCGTGCGTGCGTGCGTGTGTGTGTGTGTGTGTGTGTGTGTGTGTGTGTTTTCAATGAATGCTCCTACACCTTCGCTTTGTTTCCAAACCTGTACAACGGACATCGTCTTATGGAGTGCAGAAGTACCCTCCTCCCTCCCTCTCTTCCTAATTCCTTTTCCTTCCCAAGATCCTCCTCTTCTTAGGAGTGCACCGGTACTCTAACGTCCCACCACTCTGTCTAGTCCCCGTACACTAGTGTCCTGTCCAGATCCATCAACTGTCAGACATACCTGTGGCTGTAAAGTGGATGTCAGCCAGAATCGATACACCGATTCCATCGTTACACCCCTGCCGCCTCACTCACGGCAGGCGGCGGAGAGGACCTGCGTTTACATAAAGGCAGTGTCCGAGGCGAGAAAAGCCCCCCCCACCCCCCCACTCCCTTTCCTTCTACATCTGATCGATTACCGGCGGGGTGGGGTGGAGTGGGTGTTTATCGCGTGAGAGTTCCATGCGCGTTATCTGTTGGCCTTTTCCACGTAATTTGTTTAGTCTTGCTTTCTATGTAGGCCTGTCTCCTTGTCTGTTTCATATATCTAAGTTGAGTGAATATGCGAGTCTGACTTTTGTGCATCTCTTGGCCTACTTTCATTGAATCAGATAATGTGTGGCTTCCATGCATCTCACGGCCTACTTTCATTGAATCAGATAATGCGTGGCTTCCATGCATCTCTTGGCCTACTTTCATTGAATCAGATAATGCGTGGCTTCCATGCATCTCTTGGCCTACTTTCATTGAATCAGGTAATGCGTGGCTTCCATGCATCTCACGGCCTACTTTCATTGAATCAGATAATGCGTGGCTTCCATGCATCTCTTGGCCTACTTTCATTGAATCAGGTAATGCGTGGCTTCCATGCATCTCACGGCCTACTTTCATTGAATCAGGTAATGCGTGGCTTCTATGTATCTCTTGGCCTACTTTCATTGAATCAGATAATGTGTGGCTTCCATGCATCTCACGGCCTACTTTCATTGAATCAGATAATGCGTGGCTTCTATGTATCTCTTGGCCTACTTTCATTGAATCAGATAATGTGTGGCTTCCATGCATCTCACGGCCTACTTTCATTGAATCAGATAATGCGTGGCTTCCATGCATCTCTTGGCCTACTTTCATTGAATCCGGTAATGCGTGGCTTCTATGTATCTCTTGGCCTACTTTCATTGAATCCGGTAATGCGTGGCTTCTATGTATCTCTTGGCCTACTTTCATTGAATCAGGTAATGCGTGGCTTCTATGTATCTCTTGGCCTACTTTCATTGAATCAGGTAATGCGTGGCTTCTATGTATCTCTTGGCCTACTTTCATTGAATCAGATAATGCGTGGAATCAGATAATGCGTGGAATCAGATAATGCGTGGAATCAGAGAATGCGTGGAATCAGAGAATGCGTGGAATCAGAGAATGCGTGGAATCAGAGAATGCGTGGAATCAGAGAATGCGTGGAATCAGTAATGCGTGGAATCAGAGAATGCGTGGAATCAGATAATGCGTGGAATCAGATAATGCGTGGAATCAGAGAATGCGTGGAATCAGAGAATGCGTGGAATCAGAGAATGCGTGGAATCAGAGAATGCGTGGAATCAGAGAATGCGTGGAATCAGAGAATGCGTGGAATCAGAGAATGCGTGGAATCAGAGAATGCGTGGAATCAGAGAATGCGTGAATCAGATAATGCGTGGAATCAGATAATGCGTGGAATCAGAGAATGCGAGTGATCCACACCCACTTCCTTCACCACCCCCTTCCCGTTTCTGCTTCCCCCCTGCCTTCCTCCCTGTCCCCCCTCCCAATCCTTCCCCCCTGCCTTCCTCCCTGTCCCCCCTCCCAATCCTTCCCCCCTGCCTTCCTCCCTGTCCCCCCTCCCAATCCTTCCCCCCTGCCTTCCTCCCTGTCCCCCCTCCCAATCCTTCCCCCCTGCCTTCCTCCCTGTCCCCCCTCCCAATCCTTCCCCACTGTCCAAATCCCAGGCTCTGCAGTCGATGGAGCGTGAAGGAGACGTGATCAGCTGTGGCTGAGACACAACGACCCTGCGCACTTTACTGCCTCCCTGACCCCTCCCGCCTCCAAACCCTAGCGATCTCCATCCCTTCCCCCCCTCCCACGCCCCTGTCAGACAGGCAGGCTGAGTCACAACAGCGACTAAGAGCCTGAGTTCCAACCCTGCGTGTAAACGTGAAACTGAACTGGCTTAAATGGTGTTTTATTTTAAACACGTCACAACCGTTTATACTTGTATAGTAGACTAGGCTGGATTCGTGTTGTTTATAACTTTGCTGAGGCAAGAGGCATAGCAGAGCTTAGCAAGCAAATCTTATATGGAGTTCTCTCTCTCTCTCTCTCTCTCTCTCTTCCTCTCTCCCTCGTTCTGTTTGTCTGTCTCTCTCCAAATAGTGAAGCGTGGAAGTATGTGCTGTCGACTCCACAATGACACATGCATGCACCACAAGACAGGTGTTTTGTTTCTTACAAACAATTTGCAGTTTAAAGATTTGTTTGGTGGTGCTTCTTCTAGCTCTGAAACCTACTCGTTCTTAAACGTCAAACTTTTCTGCTTGTGCTGATTGATGTGAGTGTTACAAGCAGTCTGTATATTTTGCTTGGATATGACATCAGGGACCAATCGTTTGCTTCAGTGATTAAACGTGAGTGGTGACAGACGTTTGACTGAGACGGGTCTTTTCATTGATACATTGCTTTTGAAGTTGAAGTCGGGGATATTTTCAGCTACACGCTATCCTGTGTTGGATTTGTTCGGAGCCGTAACGTGGTTTGCAGTCGGCTGGGCTATAAATAACAAAACGTGATTACGTAGTACTGATCTTTGTTGCTGTTAAGTAAATTCAATTCTAATTGCTGAATGATCGTGTCCATTTGTTGCTGTTGGGGATCCAGGCATGGCTTCTGCAGTCAATATTTGAGTCTTCCTACCTGTGAATGAGTGGCTGAATGAATCAATGTTTGAGTCGATTATTTCATCAGCCAACAGACCGATCAATCGTTCGATTGAAGTGATTCTCTTCTTCAGTCACTAAAGGGGGAAAAAAACCTTCTTGGACTGCCAAAGAAGCTGGCATTGGGGACAACAAGAAACCATACCCCCTCCCCTCCCTGCCTCTCTTCATCCACCACCTCACCCCCGCCTGTAACAGCCCCTCACCTTCCCCCCTCCCCCACTTCCCCTCGTTCTTTCCCATAAGGTACCTCCTGTGGTCCCTCACGCGTGAACGAGATGCAATCAGCTGTGACCGAGACGTAACGAGTTCTGCATTTTACTGTCAATCATAGCCAGCATTTTACGTTTTCCAATCCCTCATGAAAAATGCTAGGGGAAGAGGGTAGTGGGGAGAGGGTAGTGGGGAGAGGGAAGGACGGGGAGGGGGAGGATAAGGGCTG
>CM031613.1:77829269-77839269 GCA_018398815.1 Conus ventricosus | reverse complement strand
ACAGAGAGAGAGAGAGAGAGAGAGAGAGAGAGAGAGAGAGAGAGAGAGAGAGAGAGAGAGAGAGAGAGGAGAGAGAGAGAGAGAGAGAAGAGCGCCTGTAATGAAAAGCTCAAGTGCCTCCTCAGTTAAGAGAATGGCAAAAGATAGTGGCTTTCTTGGTGGACAAAGAAAAAAAATGGGTACCCATAAACAGCCCCCTTCAGTGTAAAGTATAAGAAACGACTCCGTTTAAACTGGTGTATGCGGAGTCGTTTCTTATACTTTACACTGAAGGGCGCTGCATTTGAGCACTAACGGGTTTCTTCACAGTTATCAAATCATCATTACTGTTTTTCAAAGTCAGTTAGTATTTGACTGATTTCGACCTCAAGAAATACCCCTTGTACACGATGAGTCGTCAACTGTCCGAATTTATCAAGTCTGTCGCAGGTTCAATCAAATTTTGCCTCTCGCTGTTTTTTTTTTTTTTTTAGAAAGTGTTCTCAGAATGAAGAACAAGATCCTTGATAAATGGGAATGTGATAAAAATCTCATTACCTCACGGACGAATCAATGTTTCTCGTGTTCAGCTCAGGAGTTTATCACTCTTACAATCTACGGCTTCTACAAAAATCATTCATGCATATCTTTCTTTCTTCTTTTTTCTTTACTAGATCGCTTGACAGTGTGCTACTTTGTCACCAAACGAATCACAGGCAATCAGTTACGTCCAACATTTTCTTTGGCCAATCACGATTTGGTGATTAGAAAACAACAACAACATCCACTGTAGAAAAGTCTTTAATGCAAGAAAACAATCCCTCTGTCATCATGACGATGACTGTCGTATACGAGTGTATTCATGAGCCACATCGTACAAATGATTCCTCCACCGTCACAACTGAAACGCGTGTGTCCAGCAATGAATCGTCACACAGCTTCAAGTTGGTCACATTTTCCACTGAAATCTCCTGTACATAATGTCTTCAATGCAAAAGAAAAGTATGATTAAAAACAACCCATTTTCATTTTTTTCTCGTTTCATTCCCATTGTTATAAAGAAAAACTCGTGGGAAAGCAGACAACCGGTATATTGAGTCACGGAGCATCTGACCAGAATTCCATGTTTTTTTGATCAGCATGATTTAGCATTCGTCCAACCAGAGGGCATGACCTCCCCTCCCCCCCCCCTCCTTGCCTGCTACGGCCTGTGCGAGTGTATCTTTTTTCGTTCAGTTTATAGTGACATGCACGCTTGATGTGTGTGATGCTTGCTTTAAGATCGACATCTACCAGCTTTATTCACCGAATCCTGTCATTGTTAATGCATTTCTCAGAATAACTCTTGATCTGGTAAACCTCAGACGTATTCAGTAGAGTAGAAAATGAGCATGATGATTATCTTCGGTAGAAGTTTATGTTTCTCACGGCTCACATAAAGAACAGAGACTCCAGACCCACATTTCGCTTTTTGAGATGAATTTGGTACAAGTTTGAACGAAGATTTTTTATCTCTTGTCAATTTGTGATAAGCTTTCACCTTTCAGTTTGTATAGAGTTTTTTTTTTTTTTGGGGGGGGGGGGGGGGGGGGGGGGTGAAAACTAAGAAAATTTAACATCGCAACACGGGCTAAATACTTTTTAATGTTGTATCTTTCTGTGACTTGAGAGAAAGGCCAGAACAGCAAACGAAGGTAGTTTATATACATCACGACGACAGACAACGGCCATAGGACGATGTAGTCTAACCAGTCTAATCATTGATGAATCAGCTACGAGAGACAACGGCCATAGGACGATGTAATCTAACCAGTCTAATCATTGATGAATCAGCTACGACAGACAACGGCCATAGGACGATGTAATCTAACCAGTCTAATCATTGATGAATCAGCTACGACAGACAACGGCCATAGGACGATGTAATCTAACCAGTCTAATCATTGATGAATCAGCTATTAATGATGTAATCTAACCAGTCTAATCATTGATGAATCAGCTATTAATGATGTAATCTAACCAGTCTAATCATTGATGGAATCAGCTATTAATTTCTTTATTTTGTCACTTGTTCCCAAGATTTCATGGCTTGTTCAAAATACAGTTCCCAGAAATCATTTACGCATATTTCCCCTTTCTGATTTTTTTTTGCATCAGATTACACGATGGTTTATATCTCTATCAGGAAATGAATCTTCATAAATCGTGTTGCTTGGGTCTGCTGTATTATACACATGGATGCTTGTGATCATTGCATCAATATACAACCTAGTCTTCAATTCATTTCAAAGCGCCATCAGAAATTGCCATGCGTGTGCTAAGTCATTAATCTTCAGCAGAATCAGTTACAATTATTTTGCTCTCTCTCTCTCTCTCTCTCTCTCTCTCTCTCTCTCTCTCTCTCTCTCTCTTCTCTCTCTCTCTCTCTCTCTCTCTCTCTCTCTCTCTCTCTCTCTCTCTCTCATACACAAACTTTCCTTCCGTAAGTGCACTCCAAATGAGATATGCAAAATACGCCAACTCGATGGTTTTTTTTTCTTTCTTGCTGCTTTCTGATTTTTTGTGAAATTGGAAACGGAAAGGCTCACAGAAAGCAAATGATGGGTGTATTCAAATCACAAATCTCGGGGTCATGACCCACAATGAGAAATCCACATTTCCCGGCTGGACGTCCAATCAGCAGTGCGCCCATTGAAAGGTCACCATGGGGCGTCCTCCAAGGGAGCGTTTTACGACACTGGTGTAAGGGATGTACACGACCAGGTGAAGGCATCAGTCTACAAGTTTTATTTGCCAGAGTATGTTGTTGCAAAGGCATTTCACCGGTTCACGTGCGATCTAGCAAACCTCTAGGCTGCATCAGAGAAGCACAAACGTCTGTCATTGTCCAAAAGAGCGCATGTTGAAAGGGGTTAGTGTAGGACTGTCTTAAAGTGGATATTGATAAGGCCGAATTTTGAATTGTTATTAAATGTGCGTTCCCTGCATTTTTCCACAGCATGGAACATTTCTTGATGTTCTTTTTCCCCTTTCCAGATGACTACTATAGATGATTCCTCAGTCATTGGAATTAGCATGATTTGAAGCATTTATACCAGAGAACAGAATAAATGAGTTACAAGGCGCCTGACGTGCGGAACTCCTTTCCTCTGTTAGTTTTGGCAATATAAATATCTCAGTCTACTTGTTCAAATTTCAGATGAAGCGAGCACAAAATTAACAATTTCGGTCCTGAATTCCAAGTTTGAGTAAACGTAACAAGCGCAATGTGATGCAAAGATTTCACCAGAACACTCAGAATCTTGGTTTGCTCACAGGGATTTCACCAGAACACTCAGAATCTTGGTTTGCTCACAGGGATTTCACCAGAACACTCAGAATCTTGGTTTGCTCACAGGGATTTCACCAGAACACTCAGAATCTTGGTTTGCTCACAGGGATTTCACCAGAACACTCACAATCTTGGTTTGCTCACAGGGATTTCACCAGAACACTCACAATCTTGGTTTGCTCACAGGGATTTCACCAGAACACTCACAATCTTGGTTTGCTCACAGGGATTTCACCAGAAACACTCACAATCTTGGTTTGGTCACAGGGATTTCACCAGAACACTCACAATCTTGGTTTGCTCACAGGATTTCACCAGAACACTCACAATCTTGGTTTGCTCACAGGGATTTCACCAGAACACTCACAATCTTGGTTTGGTCACAGGGATTTCACCAGACACATCACAATCTTGGTTTGCTCACAGGGATTTCACCAGAACACTCACAATCTTGGTCTGCTCACGGGGATTTTTGGGAAACGTCTGGGCCTCCTTTGCGCTGAAAACAATGACCGCGCTTTTTAACGCTGAAATTTGACTCTTTTGACTTTGATTATTCGCGCTTTTCAATATTTGAACATACATTTGGGGCAAGTGCTTTCGAGTATTCGTTCTTGGGCATCTCCGAATCTTAATGGTCCTTAAGTGTAAAATTACATTCTTTCAGATCGAAATCCGTTTTCCCTGATTCACACAGGAATCAAGACTAACATTTTGTGGAAGGTGTTCAAGGACTCAAAAACAAATTTCAAAGTTTCTAACTTGTCATTGTTTCTTTGACCCCACTAAACTGACTGCAACACCAAAAAACTGATTAACCGACTTGACGAGCTGTCGAACATAAAAGCCTGTCAAGTTATGGCTTTGGTCAAGGCTTCACCTGTTAATGTTCATGCTTTGTGTTTAAACCCGTCCATGAACATGGAGAAAATGTACCACAATAACGCCAACTGATAATACTTCTAAACTGCTGTCTCTTTGTGTGACTTCAAACGAAGATCATGAGCGCTGGGCTGGTAGTTTATACGCATCTGTTTAGAACGAATAGAAACGTGTCAATATGGGCTTACAAACCTGACTTGTCTTGATAGATCAACTAAATCTCACGATGATTCATAGCTCTTTCATGAAATGGACCTTTAGAAAATTTCTGTAATCTTTTGAATCCTACACTCTCACCCACTTTGCATCATGGCTTCCATGTTTAGACTATTTTGTTATTTTCACATTTTCCACCAAAGCTCTCATGTAATCTTCCTTTCAGTGTGTGCCCGTCAAACGAAAAGTTCCCCAAGAAAAACAACAACAACAACAACAACAACAAAAAACGAACAAAGACAAACAAGCAACATTTTTAAATTATCAATTTGTTTCATAGATCTGAAATGGCAAAGCTGACAGAAATCAGAAACCGGGGGTAGTTACGTCACAACTCGCTCAGTCGTGGCCCACAGCAGAAATCCACGTTCCTTGGCCCCTGACAGCCAATCAGCATTCAGCCCACCCAAGGATCGTGATCCCCTACTCATCACTCATCACGCCCTGTGAGCCTGGGTCTTCATGAATGCTGTTTGAAGTGACGTATACGATCTTTGGAAGGTATAAATCGAGAAGAGCTTTTCTGTGTTCTGTCATTGCTGAAACACATCATGGAATAGTTTATTACCTCAATCGTACAATTCCAAACGCCATTGTCAGAAAGGACGACACGTGGTTGCGGAGTTGTGGCTTGGCGGATGATCCACCATCAAGGAATTAGGCAAAAGGAGTGGTGGACCTTTGGTTCGAGTCTCGCTTACAGAGACTTTCCTCCCTCCCCCTGAATCTGATTTTCTCTACTAGGCCTTAAGCGATGATGTGGGTACTAGTCTTTTGGGCCAGACTCTACATCCTTAGATCCTATGCGAAGTGTACACAACGCACAGGTTAAACACACACACACACACACACACACACACACACACACACACACCACACACACACACAACACACACACACAAACACACGCACGCACGCAAGCACGCACACACACACGCACACACACACACACACACGCACGCACACACACACACACACACACACCCACACACACACATACACACACACACACACACACACACACACACACACACACACCCCACACACACGCACATTATTGTCCCATTATCATGTTAGTGGATGTGAACCCACAGCTGGATGCCAGGAAATTTTAACAGGAAAGAGAGAGAGAGAGAGAGAGAGAAGGAGAGAGAGAGAGAGAGAGAGAGAGGAGAGAGAGAGAGAGAGAGAGAGAATGAGAATGTGTGTTCGCGCGTGTGTACGTGTGATTATGCTGTGTATGTGCGTTTGTGCTTGCATGCATGCGCACGTGCATGCGCCCGTGCGTGCGTGCATTGTGTGTGTGTGTGTGTGTGTGTGTGTGTGTGTGTGTGTGTGTGTGTTGGTATATTGGTAGGTAGGAGGGTGAGGCGAAGAGAAGGGCTGAGGCAATGATCTACACACACACAAGGTAACAACGCACACCCTTAGGTGTCTTCTATGTACTAACAAACAATTTGCATAGGAAGTATCACCAAGCTGTTTCAAAACAAGATATTCACCCTTTTTAAAAAAAAATCTCTTTTTGAAGGTTGAGCTGAAAGTGGGGGGGGGGGGGGGGGGGGGGGGGAGTGGAAAGTGTCCCGGAAACCTTCAGTTTCATATCAGTCAGAATTCAATCAATCGGTCATTGGGTTTATGTCAAACGTAAAACTGAAAATACAATAAACACGCCATTAGTGTTAGCATTTTTGCTTTTCAAACATTGATTTTTTTTCCCCCGTTCTGTTGTCAGCATTTACGAATCAAGGTCATTTACATCAACGTTCACCACATTATGTAGACTGAAATCGCCTGTACAAATTACATCGTCTCATGGAGAGCAGAAGTCCCCCCCTCCCTCCTCCTGCTGCCCCCCCCCCCCCCGCCCCCTCCCAGAGATCCTTCTCTTTAAGAGCGAAATGATGCTCTAACGGCCTACGACTCTATTAAGTCCCCGTAAAAGCAGTGTCTGCCCAAGTCCTCACTGTCAGACATACCAGTGGCTGTAAAGTGGCTGTCAGCCGAATCGATTACAACCGATTCATCGTTACACCCCTACGAGAGGGGGGAGGTGGAGGGTGCGAGGGAGGGGGAGGGGGAGGGGGGGGGGGGGGGAGGGGAGCGAAAGAGAACTGGCGAAGGAGAAAGGCGGTGGGACTCTCAAGACGGGGAAGCGTCCTCACCCAACAAACCCGATCGATTGCCCGGGGGATGTTGATGGGGTGAGAGGGCTATGCATGTTATCTGTTGGCTGTTTGCGTGTCATTCATTTTCGCTGTTTCTAAGTAGGTCTGTTTTCCTGCTGTGCGTTCATATATCTATGTTGGGTAAATATGCCAGTTTGGCTTTTGGTGCATCTCTTGGCCTCTTTTATGTGGGTTAGGGAATTTACCTCTGGTCCCTTTTGGGTCTATATTTGTGTGATTACGGAACTCTGTGTACCTCTTGGTCTATTTTCTTTGTAGTTACGGAAATCTTACTTTCTGTGGATTTTTGATCTATTTTCGCGTTATTACGGAAATCCTATTTTTGTGTCTCTCTTAGTCTATTTTCATACGATCGTGTGTGTCGGACGTCTTTGCATGCTTCAACCCTATTCTCTTTTAAATACATCAACCCCCACATCTATGGCATCTTTTTTTCATTTAATTATCCCAAGTTGGCCATCTCAGTATCTTTGCCCTGTTTTCCCAGGATTTCATAGATTTGATGTATATATAATATATATATAAAATATATATATATATTATTTTATATATATATTTATATTATATATATATATAAATATATATACATATATAGATAGATATCTCGGCCTATTTTCATATGAGAAGTTAGTGTGATTTCTACATATTTGCTAGCGTATCTTCACGTCTAAAAGTGACCCTGCTGTCTCAGAACTCGAGGCTTGACCGCATAGTGTAATAACGTGCGGTCAGTCGTCTAGAAAGTATTGCCCATTAGGCCCATTTCCCTCATCCGCCCCCTCCCATCATTTTCGTCCTATCCCCTTAACAAGACTTCATTTACTTCTTCGTCAATGTTCCTTTTTCCTGAAACACTTTGCCTGGTCCTTATTCCTGAAACACTTTGCCTGGTCCTTATTCTGAAACACTTTGCCTGGGTCCTTATTCCTGAAACCACTTTGCCTGGTCCTTTTCCTGAACACTTTGCCTGGTCCTTATTCCTGAAACACTTTGCCTGGTTCATATTTGTTTGTATTCATTGATTTTTAGGGGCTGGGGGGGCAGTGGGCTGGTAAAGGGTGGAAGGAAATGACAAATTAGTTTCATTTTGTTTTTCAATGATCCTATAACGCACTTCAGGGTTTATGTCTTAGTTGATGTCAGTAAGTACATGTGGAACCATCCCTAGCCCGTGATGCTTCTCATGCGACTGAAATGATAACAATGCGGGGATGTCCTTGTCCTCTCTCTTTGTCTGTCTGTCTGTCTCAGCAGGGGACGCACCACACACACACACACACCCCACAAAACCCCACACACACACACACACACACCACACACACACACACGCCCACACGCACGCATGCACGCAACACATAACACACACCACCACACCCCCAAAACATTCCTTTTCCCTCCGGGCCAGGAATCAGTGTCGGGACAGCTTGATGTTGTGACAAGGAAAAAGCGCAATAGTTAAAAGACAGTGGAAAAAAATCTGGGAAGAACAGTACAAATGGCGGCAAGAAACCCGATGACAGCAAAATAAAGAAAACCACGAATTAATTCGAAACGAGTCAAGATGTAGATGGTCGTCTTCTTATCCACTTTTTTCCCTTCCAGTCATCATCAAACTCTATTACGAGTTCTCTCGACAGATTTCTTGTGACACAAATCAACCCCCCACCCCGAACAGACAACCAACCAGCCAAGCAATTCATTAAAAAACCAAACAACCATTGGCATGCACGCTTGATCCAGGCGACCTTTAAAGAGCTGAGGAAGCAAGTACCACCAACTGTAAGTCAGCTGATAATCGAGGGGTTTCAATCATCGTCCCAAACAAGGAATGGGTTAATTTTACCAAACGAGCTAACGGCAACCCAGCCAAATGAATCTTTTACCTGTTCTCGTGGCCTTTTGCATGGCCCTCTTTTCTGGCAATGGAACAAGGTAATGCTGATTGGAAACTGAGAGAAGAACAAGAGAAAGGGACAGAGAGAGAGAGAGGAGGAGAGAGAGAGGGAGAGAGGAGAGGGGAGAAGGAGAGGGAGGAAGAGAGAGGAGGAGAAGAGAGGAGAGGAGAGAGAGAGAAGGAGGAGAGAGGAGAGAGAGAGAGGGAGAGAGAAGAGGGAGGGAGGGGAGAGAGAGAGAGAGAGAGAGGAGAGAGAGAGAGAGAGAGAGGGAGGAGGGGAGAGAGAGAGAGGGGAGGAGAGAGGGGAAAAGAGAGAGAAGGAGAGAGAGAGAAGAGAGAGAGAGGGGAAAAAGAGAATGAGAGGAGAGAGGGGAGAGAGAGAGGAAGGAGGCTCGGTCATTGTAAGGAAAGGAAAGTCTTAAAAGCTGTGAAGGTGAAGAAAGATGAAAGAGGATGATGGATAGGAGGAGGAGGAGATGAGGAAGAAAGGTGATGCTGATGGAGGGTGGTGATTTTGAATTTAACTAGTGACGATGTTGATGGTGATGGGCAATACTGATCAATGTGAAAAAAAACAAAGAAAAAAAGGGACTATTGATAGGTTTTAAGGAATGAGATGAGAATACAAAGGAGAGTCAAAAAAATTAAGAAATACGAAAATAGGACGGAGAGATTAAAACAAGGTCGGAAACAGACGCTGAAATGAGAAAAAAAAAAAAAAGAAAAATCGACAACAAAAAAAAGAGAACAAACTCAACGATCCAACCAACCAGACAAACCTTCTCCCCTACTTTCGCCTCTGAAAATCTTCACCATCCTCTGCTCTTCTACATCCCCGCGTATCGACCAGGGCTCTTCTTCACACCAAGCGATCCACGCCCCTTTCTTTCAACCCGCCCCTCCCCCGTTTCTCCTCCCCCCTCCCCTTCCCCCCCCCCCACCCCCCCCCCCCCCCCCCCCCCCCCCCCCCCCCCCCCCCCCTCCTCCCTGTCCTCCCTCCAATCCTTCCCCACTGTCCAAATCCCAGGCTCTGCAGTCGATGGAGCGTGAAAGGGACGTGATCAGCTGTGCTGAGACACAACGACCTGCGCACTTTACGCCTCCCTGACCCCTTCCGCATCCACTCCCCCCCCCCTTCCCCCTCCCATCGGTTCCTATTTTTCCTTCTCCTCCCCGTCCCTGTCAGATTTGGGAAACTGGGTTGCGATGACGTCGAATTAACCGAGTTCCCCAAACCTGCCAAAAGCAGATATACTGCGGAGAATGCTATTTGAATTCCTCGGTAATCTCTCTCTCTCCCCCCCCCCTCTTCCCCCCTCTCTCTCTATCCAATACAGAAATGATGAACATGAGTGACGGCACAATTTCCTTTTAGAGGCACTAAAAGCAGCTGTTTCTAAAAAGTATTCGCTGTTTGAAGATTTGTTCGGTGGTGCTTCTTCAAGCCCCCCCCCCCCCCCCCCCCCCCCCCCCCCCCCCCCCCCCCCCCCCCCCCCCCCCCCCCCCCCC
>CM031613.1:77821769-77824269 GCA_018398815.1 Conus ventricosus | reverse complement strand
TACATTAATTCAGCAATGGAATTCATAGTTTCGTATTTCTTCGTTGTACCCAAAATATACATTAATTCAGCAATGGAATTCATAGTTTCGTATTTCTTCGTTGTACCCAAAATATACATTAACATGATATTCAAGTAGCATATACATTTGCAAGAATAAATTTTCAAACATAGGCTACTGAACTGAGAACGGACAAAATAAACTGGAAACCCTAGGCATTAAAAGCTTAGAGTTCTCGTAGAATGACGCACGCATCATCAGTTAACAAGCAGCTCTATCCATCCTACTGAAACATAAGGTTGAAAGGGGTCGTGTGGCGCGGCCTTTAAAGCGACAGACAGCGCCCGCAAAATCCACAAGCCAAGAGAAGAGAGAAGGTCGGACTGTGGTGAAATGGTTTCCTGTGAGAGAGAGAGAGAGAGAGAGAGAGAGAGAGAGAGAGAGAGAGAGAAGAGAAAGAGAGAGAAGGAAAGAGAGAGAAAGAGAAAGAGAGAAGAGAGAGAGAGAAAGAGAGAGAGAGAGAAAGTGAGAGATAGAAAGAAAGAGAGAGAGAGAGAGAGAAAAGAAAGAGAGAAAGAGAAGAAAGAGAGAGAAGAGAGAGAGAGAGAGAAAGAGAGAAGAGAGAGAGAAAGAAGAGAAAGAGAGAGAGAGAAGAAAAGAGAGAGAAGAGAGAAAGAGAGAGAGAGAGGAGAGAGAGAGAGAGAGAGAAAGAGAAGAGAGAGAAAAGAGAGAGAGAAAGAAAGAGAGAGAGAAGAAAGAGAGAAGAGAAAGAGAAGAAGAGAGAGAAGATGAGAGAGAAGAGAGAGAGAGAGAGAGAAGAGGAGGTTGCAGCACGCTATAACTACTACTAACCACCCGCCCCCCCCCCCCCCTTCCCCGCGAAAAAGACCTCTATCAAACGAAGTTACCTGGTAAAGGTCTCAATTGGTGGCTCTAACTGACAACCTCACACGACTACAGACTAAGCATGCAAACATGGAAGCAAAACACGACTACTATCGAACAGGTTTCTTTTACATGTTTTCTTTGCAACGGGGTTCAATTTAAACAACATCCATGTCAACCAATCTCGACCGACCTACTATTGTATTAACCAGCTGGTAAAGTAAACCGAACAATCAACTGATCAGTCCAAATACTTCATCGATCCGTTGACCAGCTAGCTGCTGCCGTGTCGATCATCCGATCGATCATCAATCAGCCCACCATCAACCAGTGAGAAGAAGACTCCCACCATCGCTGTCAATGACTCACGAAGAGCTAGCCACCATCTACCACCCCTCTTGACCCCTTCCCTCCTTTACCCCTCCCCTTCGCCTCTCCCTCCCTCCCATCCCCATCTCCGTTTCTCTCCCCTTGCCCCCCCCCCCCCCCCCCCCCCCCACACACACCACCCGCCTGCCCTGCAGGGGATCAATCAAGTATGAAGGAGATGTTATCAGGTGATTGAGAATTAACGAGCTCGGTGTTTTACCGTCCCGCATGTCCAGCTCTCGCTTCATCTGCCAGATCCGAAATTTATGCCCATAAAACCCCATTCGGGGATGGGGGTGGGGGGGTGGCGGCGTGGCGGGGTGGGGGGGGGGGGGGGGGGGGGGAGGGGGAGGCCCTTCTGAATCGAACGAAGTCACAGATAGCAAAGCTAGATCACTTAGTGACTCCATCTTGGCGATCTGACACGATTCTTGACTCTGTTTTTTTTTTTTTTTTTTTTTTTTTTTATTGCACGATCTTTCATTTCGCGACTCAAGACAGACGCATTTAGCTAATGGTGGTGGCGATCTTAAATTTGCAGAAGAGGGAAAAGGATTGCTATGCATGCTCTGGGGACTGTTAGGTTTTCATACAGGGAAATAACCAAACCAAAAGCTCTCCACAACAGAAAGCAGCTGGTAACTGGTTTAAAAAAAGTCTCCTGAGTGGAAATCAATATGTGGTTAGTTGAATGCATGAGTGGAAATGAATATGTGGTTGGTTGACTGTATGGGTAAAAATCAATATGTGGTTGGTTGACTGCATGAGTGGAAATCAATGTGTGGTTGGTTGACTGCATGAGTGGAAATTAATGTGTGGTTGGTTGACTGCACGAGTGGAAATCAATGTGTGGTTGGTTGACTGCATGAGTGGAAATCAATGTGTGGTTGGTTGACTGCATGAGTGGAAATCAATATGTGGTTGGTTGACTGCATGAGTGGAAATCAATGTGTGGTTGGTTGACTGCATGAGTGGAAATCAATATGTGGTTGGTTGACTGCATGAGTGGAAATCAATTTGTGGTTGGTTGACTGCATGAGTGGAAATCAATATGTGGTTGATTGAATGCATGAGTGGAAATCAATATGTGGTTGGTTGACTGCATGAGGGGAAATCAATATGTGGTTGGTTGACTGCATGAGTGGAAATCAATATGTGGTTGATTGAATGCATGAGTGGAAATCAATATGTGGTTGGTTGACTGCATGAGTGGAAATCAATATGTGGTTGGTTGACTGCATGAGGG
>CM031613.1:77775007-77784169 GCA_018398815.1 Conus ventricosus | reverse complement strand
GATCTAAAGCTTCGTGAGAAAGATAATAAAAAGATACATTACTGACACGTAAACTGATCTGAAGCTCTCTGCAAAAAACAAAAAAAGTTATAAACAATGCGTTGCCGACACGTAGACTGATCTGAAGCTCTGTGCAAAAAAAAAAAAAAAAAAAAAAAAAAATATATATATATATATATATATAGATAGATAGATAGATAGATAGATAGATAGATATAGATAGAGAGAGAGAGATATATATAGATATATATATATATATATATTATATATATATTTATATATATAATGAAGCTCTGTGCAATATAGGTATATATATATATTTATATATATATATATATATATATATATATATATTTATATTCACAGGTAGAAATTTCCGTTGCCGCTCGCACCAAACCAAACAATGAGAACAGGCAGATTAAAAATATGCAAGGTAAAAAAAAGTTCTTCTTTTTCTCCACACAAGGGTAAAATCACTGTAAAATTCGTGCTTTCGCCACCCCCACCCTCCCCACTTCCGCTCTCTTTTCTTCCTCATCCATACCCTCTACCCAATCCCTATATCCCTGACACAAAACACCCTCACCCACCCTCCTCCAGCTTCCTTCCTTTCGATATTCTTTTACCAGTTGTTCCACGACCACCACCACCACCTACTCTTGAGAACGTATAATGGCCAATCCTGAACTCAACTTGCTCAAACACCGAGTTTTTGGGCGAAAGTGGCTAAAAGCCGCCTTTTTCGTGGCGGAAGTGAGAGAGAGAGAATCCCCGGCACCCTGACAAAAACCCGTTAAGGTAAAAGTTGCCTCAGAACAGGACAGACAGACAGAGAAGAGAGAGACAGAGAGAGACAGACAGACAGACAGTTTTCGGGCGAAGTTGGCTCTAGAATCAAGCATATTACTGTTCTTGACATGTAAGAGTTAATAACCAAAAAATAATACGTTTATCTACAACAAACATACTTGCGGGTTATCGTTTTTTATACTAAATTTTACTAAACTTTCAGATTTTAGTTTTGCTTAATCCTGTGTTTTTCCTGGTTCATTTTCAATAACATCATTTTCGCGCAACATTCTTCAAAATGATGTCTCTGTTTCATGTGAAATAACATACAGTCTTTAAAACTTTCTCTAAAGTCTTTTTAAACTGCGTTATATTTTGGCATAAAAAATCACACACTAATTCCCAAACATGTCTTCCACTGAAAGCAAGTTTGATAAAAGTGTTTCTCTTTTTAACTATGTCTCTTTCTGCTGAAACAGTCATCTATAATAAAATAGTGTTGCGTTCCTTCAATACAGTCTATAAACTGTTCTAAACACTCATCTCAGATTATTGCTAGGATCAACTAAATATAGGTTATCATCTGTCATACCCCCCCCCCAAAAACTTTCTATTATGGATATGCTTGTTCCATTTATGTGTTTGGACAGAAAACCACAATATGATTAAAATTATAACGATAAACTGTTTGTAATAGGTTTTTTTTAAAGGGGGACAAATATTGTTTTCCACAACCAGTCTTGCCCCACAAATTTAATGAGCAATGAAGGAGTTTTTGTCATAAAGTTTAACTGCTCCATATTTTTATAACAGAAACTTAATCTTATCGGTTATTGTTTTTATCATGCCTATGTTAAAAACTTGTTCTGAATAATAAAATCCTATAAGGTCTAAAATGTGTAAGATTAATCAATTAGTGCTTGTAAGATTGTTTCTATTTAGACTTAATATGATTTAGTGCTTGTGGTTATGACCCTTCATTTACCTAACATTGTGAAGAAATGACAACGTAACTTTAAGGACTGTCAAAGGTTAAGTCTTTGCCAGTAATTAGAATTCCTTTAAAAAGGACGTCACTAAAAAACGCCCACAACCCCATTCCCTCTCCTTTATTTTAGACAGAAATTTTTCAATTTTATGTGACGTGTCTCCTAATTTCATTTGCGGAATGAACTGTAATTTTGTAGAGCATCTTTTAAACAACCGTTTTCTTCTGTGGAGGATGTACTGCTTTTTCATCTGCGTTATTTCAATTTCTTTTCCGACTATGTCGTCGGCATAAGACTTACATGTAAGGCCAGAGTTGATGCTTTTCTGAATACTTTTTTTGACGGCTAAACTATGTAAATGGTTATGAATTCCAAATTTTATTTCCATTCTAAATTGGTTCCAAGTGCCATTTGAGGTAGGTTTTCGAAACTATTTTATATTATACTGACAAACATTATTTGCTTCTAGATTGCGCAGCTGTTCTAGTTTAGGTAACTTTTTGCTGTCGCCAACCTCTCTTGCGTTTATAATCACTATCTTTAGTGTACTCAAAAAACCATACAACGCGCATTCACCGTTCTGTTCATAGTCCGCAACGTCTGCAAGGTCTTTTAATTCTAACAGGTTTATACACCTCACAGGTGCTAATGTAAACTCCGGATTTCATAGGCCGCGCGGGTCATTTTTTAGTACAACTTAATATTTTATTTCCAAAACAATGTGCAGTTTATCACATTTTCCGCTTTCCCTGTTTGCTTTGATTTTTTATATTAAATTGATCCGACCCTCCACAACTAATCTTTTAAACTGTAAATTAGGGGAATTGTATAATTTCATAATCGGGCAATATGCGCTTTCCTGACGGGAAGAGCTCTTAAAACAGTTGAGGGCCTTTCCATCATATAAAGTTTTTTCATCAGTGCTTAGTCGTCAAATGAACATAGAGTAATGAATGTTAATGCGATTGAGCGGACTTTCCCCTCAAAACGTAGTTTATAGGCCGCCAACTAAAAAACTATGAGTGGTCAGATTGCTGTTGTAAGCCTAGCTTTTTAGTAGCTCTCTATCAAAATCGTATTTTGCTTCTTCAGGTTTGAATGTTAATATTGTTTTTTAGATTTGCATTGTTAGTTTAAGAGTAATGTCTAGTTACTCATTGCTTCTTATCTATCTTCCCCCCGTAATTACCATTCAGGTATGTTAACTGTTAACGTCGTTTTTTCTCCATTCATATTTTGTAATTTAATATTCCCCTTGGCTTTAGTTATATTAAACATACAACTTTGTAATATATTTCATGGAGTGCGACCATTTGCTCCGCATTGTTTTCAACAGCAAGTTTCTAAAAACGAAGGACGAGTCCTTGGGTTGTTAATGTTACAAACATTTTTTTACCCGTACTAAAATAGTGCATTCAAATAACTGATGCAAAAAATTCTGTTGGGCCCGCACTTACAATCTTAAAAAATATGCAACTGATACTCTTGACATTGCTGTGACCCAAATGCTTTTTCATAAAAAGGTGAGTACTCCATTGAAGAGCTTATCTTAACCCCCCTACTTGAAAAACGAGCCACAACCAGAAAGCGTGGTTTAGTCATCCGTTGCAGTTTTTTCAGAACCAGTTAAACTTTTCTGTCGTCTTGTGCATCAACTGGGGTGTGGAGTGTCGTATTCTAATCATTTAACTCATCCTGATCCTGTGTGAGGTCAGTGTACAGATTACATTTTTATTACACTTAGACGTATTTTGATGAACTGCAAGGCGCCATTACCGAATGACAAATCCGTTAAATCATTCCTCCACGAATGACATGAAGGCTTTGAAAGGATCTGTAACGAATTCAATCTTAACATCAAGACAGACTTCGGACAAAAGTTGGATCTTGATCCTGGGCATAGGCAACCTTATTTTCGGGGCACTCCCCCCAGAAAAGTATAAATATGTCATCAATCCTTTCAAAATTGTTCAGCCCTGTCCATAGAGCAAGAGCTTAAAATAGCCTTGACAACAAAAACACAAATCCCATACATTGCCTTAAACTAGAGCTGGAATATAACGAATAAACGACTCTACACGACAACTGTATATGTTATATCTGTGTAAGAGTTACACTATATCACTACGGACTGCAGAAGTCTCAATCGAAGTCTCCTCTCTGTGTAAATTAAATATACAGGCTCCAGTACGTTCATATGAATCACAAAAAACACTATAACGTACAGTATATAACCACCTATTGTCTCCGTTAGATTCTGCTCTTGAACTCTGTATCATGAATTGATAATTTCATTACTCCCTTCATTATGCAACACCTCACATTTAGCAGATACCTCGCATGCCAATCATGTTCTAGGCAATCTCACGCTCGATGTTCCGCACGGACTAGTTAAAGCCCTAGTGTGCGCTCACTATGCAAAGGCTACTTTTACGTTACATCTGCAGCTGTATCGACTATCTAGATGACACCACAGCCGCACGGAATGTATCTTATCGTCCTCTACCTAACAATCTCATCTCACTCATAAGTTCGTAACATCATTGTCACTCTATCAGAGCAGCACACCTCTCGCATAACACGCCAAGGCTCTCCCGCGCCTCGCCCCTACAAAAAAATAACGTGGACATAAACGGTCCTGGCGCACCCCAGAATTTCTTTCAAAACAATAAAAGAACAAAACGCCATGATTAAGTCATCTAATTCCCGAAGGACCAACCCAAGTCATTGAAGACTCAGCAAAGCTCGCGGACACTGTTCGCTGAGGCCAGGAATATGAAAAGACAGCGCTTTGTTCTTGGATTAACTGCATAGGATACTTGGTCTTTTATCTTACTACATGTAACCCAACTATTTACGAGATCTATGTCCATAACAGTGCTCGGCCATATAAAGCCAAAACTACTTGGCTTGCAGTAGACAAAAGCCAGCTGACAAAATACTCCCCATATTACTGGTTTAAAGACCGTTTCACGGCTTTACAGTCAATTTTTTTAATAAATTCGCAAGATGATATATATAGCTGTTTTTTTACCCATGATTTTCAGGTGGAAGGCGATGGTGGCCGGATAGGCACTGGACTTTGACACGCCGCTGTAAAGCCAACACCAGTGTACTATTGCAAATCTTAAGGCTGTTATAAACGTTTACTATGTGACGCCTTGCTCCTATAATCAGTGTTCGGATTCGTTTGATAGCGTGTGTGTCTTCATTATAAATTTTTCGGATAGTTTCTCTTATTTCTATTCACTTGAGTTCGTAATTGGGTTTCTCGGTGTAGTTTAGCACTTCTAGGTCTGCTGAATCATCTCTAGATCCCGGCAAATACTACAATGGGTTATTCTTTCTTTAATATCAGGCCCTGCGATGCGGTTCGTCAGCCTCAACGAGTTTTTTCTTTTTCTACTTTTTATATCGCAATCTAGTTCACCTAGTTTTGCTAAATTGTTTGTTAATTCGCCTCTGATGGTTTTAAAAGAATGATCAGGGCCTCTATTTCTAGCATGCGGTAGCGGCGGAGTCGTGTATAGTCTTTAAACGCTGTTTCTTCTGAAAAAATGATTCTGTTCTATTTACATTTATTAATTCACCTGCTGATTGTTAATTCTTTATGTTACATGTTTTGCATTTGGTTATCTGTCGGGAGTTCTTGCAGGTGTTTGAAGTTTAGCATACTGCCTCCGCCCTAATTTTGGCATAACAAGGGCCAGGCGATTTTGATCTTTCACACTTGCGCTATTTCTAATTGAACCCCGGCTCTACAAAACTTTGTTGGTCTTTTTTAGTTGTAAGCTGAACAAGTTGTTCCTTGTTCGCTCTCACAACAAATGGTCATTTTTACTTCCAAAACTCATTAGCGGTATATAAATTCGGGGAGGTTCTGGCCCTAAACTTTGGTATAATGATCTGGCCTTACTTTCTGTTAATTTATACGACTTGTTGGTAATGTCTCCGATTTCTGAGATTCATCATGCAATGAGAGCCCGAGCGATGACCGCTCCCAAGGGAATCACTCATGTCGTCTCCACGATTCCCTAAAACATCATAATCTCTTGCCTTCAATTCCTGCATGTTTTTAAAATAATTAAACTTTTTATTTTGCTCATAAAAATGTCACAGCACATGGCTCGATTCTTAACCCGCATAGAAGACTGAAAAGAACCCCGTGGCGTGAGGGAAATAGCGGACTATTACTGTTCCAATTAAATCATCTTACTATTGATGCGGATCAAATTCCTTCTGTCCAAATTTCCAGACTAGGAGCAAATGACGTGATTGTGCCAGGCTCTGCGCGTTACTTTCAAAATAGCGCTTGATTCAACAACAGACCAAACAGGACAGTTGTACAGATCCTGTGGGCGGGCAATCGTTTAAGAAATTTCTATAACAATTGAGGGGCAAGAAATATTGTCTTTACACAATGCAGAAATATTTTTAACCTATTCTGATACTATGGCTCTAACCGGGTATGAAAAGTGGATAGAAGATCTTGCTTCAAGGAATCGCAATGAAGAAAGCACTAAAACTTAGAATAGGCGCTGAAATCGCATCAGGTGATAAAAGCAGCAATAAGGCTTTAGCTGTTAAGTTATTGCGTATGGTATTCGCTTTTCCAGTCCCTTAGTTTTGAGTTGTAAAAAGCGCATGCCGCCATACTTTCAAGGTGCATAAAAGACAGACTGTCATATGAACTAACTTTTAACGTTTACAACGTGTTATTAGTCAACAGACACCGAAGAAATGATACAGCATTTTGACATCTCGTTAGAGTTTGGACGTTGTTGCACCCCTAAATTAGCAAGGATGATTGAACAACAATAACAGTCAAAAGTAGCAATATATTCGAAAGAGTGTTCATATACAACATATCCTAGAAGCAGGCAGACACTATATGGAATTTTAGTTTTAGCGGTCAGCAAAGATCGCTTAAAGGTATTTTATTGCTGTGTGAAAGATGAAGAACCTTTCAAAAGAGGACGTGAAAAGTTTTTTAATCCAAAAATAATCAAAAGTACAATGTTCGATTGAGTGGCAGTCCTAACCAAATCTATGCTAGCGGGCTTTAACCGTATCCAGCATTTTTGAGAAATAGAAAAAACTGTTTGGAGGTGCGGAAGTGTAGAAATCCAACAGTTGACCTTGTGGGCTAAGATCTACACCTTCACAATTTTAGGCTGATGATTATTTAAAAACAATATACGGTTTATCGGATTGACTAAGGTCAACGGGGATAATCAGTTACATGAAGCGGGGAGAACTGTAGAGAGGACGTAATAAACATTCAAATGATAAAGAAGAGAAGCTGATAAACGCTTATAGTACATTCGTTTTATAATTTGATGACGCAGCTGACTATTGAAGCTAACAGATTAGAAAACTTGTAGTATACTAAATTATTTTTTCTTTTTATAAAAAGCATGTTCTGTCAGGTTTATCCAAATGTTGCCTTCAGCGCCGCAAAAGAAGAGATGTTGAAAACCCCTAACTTAAACAACCTTTCAGATTAATCAAACATTACGCAAATGACAGCAAGTACTAGAGCAGTCCTTTCAAAAATTTTTACAGCAAACCAACAAGAAGGTATTCTGACTTGCTTATTGCTGTTACTTATGTTAATACTGGAGCATCGACTATAGTGGCTCTATCAGCAGGAAGGAACGAGTGTTGGTCTCTTTGCAACGGGCATAGGCGCACGCGCAGCTTTTACCTCTAGGAGGTTTGTCTTTGCTATTCGGTATGTGTTCATTTAGCTGTAAGTGCGGCTGGCAAAAATTAAAAACTAAAACTACAAAATGCACACAGGCTATGGTACAAATAATAACGGCTAAACTTAGTTCGTTTAAATGACCAATAACTTAGAACGAGCTTGTTGACTCAAACATCACGGATGAAGAATTGTAATCGTTTACATTGCCGATTTTGATGACTACAAAGACAAAAGTTTTGATCTTCAATGAAAGGCCCGAGGACAGTTTTCTCAACAGCGACCCGAGCAGAATTTAAAAGGAATGCTTAAAAAAAGTAAACGAGACATTAAACTCTGTTCTAATACAGCTCACAGTAAATAAAACCGAAGGGTGTTTATACTTTAGTTTATGTCAGTTCCAAGCGCAAAAGACGTTGATATTGATTCTGATTAATTTTGTTTTTTTATTTAAATAAATATTTTGATGTTAGAAAGAAGCTCAACATGGCTAAGATATATGAAGGGCAGACGAATTTTTGAGGAATGCTGTGAGAGTGAGCGTTATCAAGAGCACTGAATTGATATTGATCTAGGAAGTCTTTGATCAGCAAACGTTGCGCGGCAAGCGTTGTACATGCTACTTTCTCAAGTTCCAAGTAAAATACTAATAGACCCGCAGTTAAGTAATGTTAGCTGTTTTTAATCGACTATGTAACATTAAATGAAGAAAATCTAGAAGATTATGGGTCTCAACTAAAACAACAGACTGTCTTTATCATAACGCCCTTAACACCGGTTGGGCAGACGAATGCTTACACCAGTTGGACGCTGCGGCTGAAGAAGCAAAAATGAGAGGCATTGGTTGGTCAGAGGGCGAAGTCTTAGAGATCAGATTAAAAACAGGCTAAGTATGCGCAGATTGTTGGTAAGGCTTACATTTCACTACTCCAGCATACTATCCCCCCCTGAAGCAGTTCTAAATAAAGAATACAGACGAAACAAAATGTTTTATGTGGTGTGTTCTTGCAGGTGCATTCACGCGTAAACGCAGAGTGAGTGTCTAAACTATCACCAGTTACATCAATGGATCTTAACTTTAGTGGGGTGTCCTTTCCTGTTAGTGTAGAACAATTGATCGGTTTGAAGAACAAAACAAACATTAACTGTTAATGTATACACTTGGCATGAGGAAACAAATTTGGTGCCAATTAAAGTGTCCAAGGAACAGTCCAAACGATTGGCGAGCCAGACAAAATCATGTTGACTTATACTGATGCTTTCTCCAGCGGGGCTACCGCATTACACATTGATTCGAACATTGAGTTAACTAATGCAGCATGCTCAAAGAATGGGCATAAACAGAATTCTGCAGAAAATGGTTTAACTAGAATGCCATTGTTCGAGCCGCCAAGCGAACTAAGAATACATTGTTAGCGGCCAGTTGACTGTAAACAGAACTAATTACGCCCCCACCTGGATCTAAAGGTTAGTTTTAAGAAAACTGGATAAAACTGCAACATTCTCCAATGTTGTTACGCAGACTTTCGAATCACTCATGTTCCTTATGAAGGGCCAGCGCCTCAAAAACTTCGAAAAACAGTCTTAATGAAGTAAATCATCAGATTTGTTCATTGCCTTCATTGTTGTCAGGTCGGATGGCCGGCCATTCAGCACCAGAATTATCAGAGGCCCAAATGC
>CM031613.1:77758599-77762407 GCA_018398815.1 Conus ventricosus | reverse complement strand
ATTTGGACAAGCTTTAAGTAATCGACTTTTTGTGTGATGTAGTTGCGCAGAGGCCTGTATTAAACTTGGTGAAAACTATGATCAATGAGTGGAAAATAATCTTGCCATTAAGCGCTGATGTGAGTTAGTTTGATCGATTTTGTGTGTATTGTCATTGTTGTAATGTTGCCTAACAACTTGTGCACAAAATATCATGCTGTTTCTTCGTTCTCTGCAGGAAAATAAACCTAGTCGAGTTTGGTATTAAAAGAATTGTCTGCAATTCGCCAATACAGTCGTCTCAGGAGCGTATAGTATTATATTCTCACGACAACAACGAATTGTCAAACTGACAACCCCTTTTTAACGGCCGCGCAGCAATGCCGAAAACACAGCTGCTGGACTTGTTGCGTGCACGGCTGACAGGCAGCGCTGTGTACAGCGCAGTAAGCTAGGGGGTAGGGAGCCGCCTGCAGTAAACACTGCCTTCCCTGACCTTGGCAAGTGCAGCAGCCGGAGAGGTGTTAACTCCCTTGCTTCGCTGAACACTAAAGAACTCGCTCTGAACAGCCGTGGGGGGGGGGGGGGGGGGGGGGGGGGGGGGTTGAAAAGACGCAAATTTCATATGTGCAAGAGACGATGAAAGTGCGCAGAGTTTGTATGCTGCTTAGGGACGTGTCTTAGTTTTCTCCTTTTCAACACCTTTTCTATCTGTTCTTTCTATTTTTGTTTTTGTTTCCTTCGTTCGATTCTGTTCTCTGCTTTCAAGTTTTCTTATTCTGCCAATTTCTTCTTTTTTTTCTTTCCTCATTCGTTCCATTTTGTTCTCTTCTCACCCCCACCCTCTGATTCTTTCCTCCTTTAATGCTTCGTTGTCTTTTCTCGTTTCCTTCATTCCATTTTGACTTTTTGTTCTGTCCTTTAATGGTTCTTTTTCCATTGTTTTACCCCCTTTCTTTCTTCCTTTCTTCCATTTCGTTAGATTTTTATTTTCTATCCATTTATGATTTTTTTTCACGTTTTGTGTTCTCCCTGCCTTTTCTGTTTTTCCCCTTCCATCGTTCCATTTCGTCCCGTCTCTCCTTCCTTCCTTCCTTCCTTCCTTCTTCCTTCCTTCCTTCTTCTTTCCAATACTCTGTCTGTCTCTCTTTCTCTCTCTCTCTCCCTCTCTCAAACCGACAGCAGTTCAGCTATTAAACCACAGCCGGCACTGTGTAAATGGATATACATTTTTTTCTCACGATTATCTGGCAGATTCGTATCCTCGTGTATGTGACGCCATTTAGTTAAAAAACGTTTAACAACAAGCTATGACGGATGGGGCTGCAAGTGTACTGAGGAAAACAGCTGATGAAAAGTATGACAACGCACTAGAATCATCAGCTCATTAAAACGGATTTTCCCTCTGTTTTCCGTGGAAAATAGCGGGTCTCTCAAGAAAACAGTAATCATAGGGAAACCCGTTATCTTTCTGCAAGAAAAAATGATGAGAGGACAGCTGTCATTGTCATCTTTCAAACAACAACAACAACAACAACAACACAACAACAACCAACAAAACAACAACAACAACAAAACCCACAGTGATGATAAAGAAATCAGTCATCATTAATAGGAAATACGTATGACCTTTCATGAGCTCCGATGGTAGGTGATTTCCCGTGATGATAGCTGTTCTGAATGTTTTCTTGAGGGTTAATAACTATTTCCTTCGGAAAGCAGGAAACAACAAACTTGTGGTCCTTTGATCCCGTGGGGCTTCCAGAGTAAGCTTTTGAGATCATCATGCGATATGACTGGCTGCGAGCTCTCAAACTGAAAGGATGGCAAAACCAACAAACAAACAAACAACAAAAACAAAACAAAAAAAAAACCCCAAAAAAACAAAACAAGTCCAATAAAAACAAAAGGATAGGCACGACAATTTATATATATATTTTATTTTTTTTTCTTTCTAAAGTTTCTTGGTAATTTTGCCATAAGGACAAAAGAATAATTTGCAAGAGGCTCGCAAAATACTTAAATTACGCAAGCCCCCAAAACGAAAGAAAAAGAATACTTCTTTAGGCTAAAATGTCTATGACGTTCAAACAATCTATATGTAAACGAATCTCGAAAAAGAGGAAAAAATAACACTTTCGGGAAAATGTAAACAAGTGAATGATTGCGTGAATCAGTAAGTACTCGAGTGAGTGTGTGTGTGTGTGTGTGTGTGTGTGTTTTGTGTGTGTGTGTGTGTGTGTGTGTGTGTGTGTGCGCGCGCGCATTGCGTGTGTCTGTGTGTGTCTTTGTATGTGCATGTGTGCACATGTGCATCTGCGCCTCCCAAATATACTGAGAGAGAGAGAGAGAGAGATGAGAGAGAGAGAGAGAAGAGAGAGAGAGAGAGGAGAAGTAGAGAGAGAGAGAGGAGAGAGAACGAACGAACGAATCTTTTTTAATGAGGGATAAAGAATAAGCACAACACAGGCTTTTGTACATCTTGCCCTTGATGAAGCAGAAAAAAAATAATGACAATATGTGACTTCAAAATCAACGAACCATCTAAATAGTGAAAAGAATATTAGCCTGAAATACAGAGAAAGAGAGAGGAGAGAGAGAGAGAGAGAGAGAGAGATGAGAGGAGAGAGAGAGATGAAGAGAGAGAGGAGAGAGAGAGAGAGAGGACAGGCAGGCAGACAGACAGAGACAGAGAGACAGAGAGACACCACACAGACACAAAGAGAGAGAAAGGTGAGAGAGAGACAGAGACAGAGAGAGACACACACAGACACACACACAGACAGAGAGAGGGAAAAAACAGACAGACAGACAGAGAGAAAGATAGTGAGAGAGAAACAGAGAGAGAGAGAGAGAGAGAGAGAGAGACAGAGACAGAGACAGAGACACAGAGAGAGAGAGGGACAGAGACAGAGACACACAGAGAGAGAGAGGGACAGAGACAGAGACACAGAGAGAGAGAGAGGGACAGAGACAGAGACAGAGAGAGAGAGAGGGACAGAGAGAGAGGAGAGAGAGAGAGAGAGAGAGAGAGAGAGAAGAGGGCGAGAGGAGAGAGAGAGAGACAGTCAGACGGACAGAGAGAGAGAGAGGTGGGGAGGTGCAGCGGAGCAGAGAACAACACACGTTATTGTCAAAGCAAAAGGCATTTCCGTAAGCTCCCTCCATTCATATTTTGCATCCGGAACGCCCACCCAATCTGATTTCGTCCCGTACCCTCTATATCTGCCCATCTCCATCCCACCACATCCTTAACACCACCCCCACCTCCCCATCACCCCTCCCCTGGCCTTTCCCCTCGGGCTACGAAAGACACTCTTCATTGTCTCCGATGTCCCTGTTAGAGCCCCCCCCCCCCCCCCTTCCCCACCTCCTAAATGCCATCGCCATTCGAGTGGATTGTCTGTGGTGACGTGGACATGGGGCAGGGGTGAGGATGGGATGAGGGAGGGAGGGGAGGGAGAGAGATTGATTGATTGATTGATTGATTGATCTTTAATACCCAAGGATGAAGATTTTAGGCCAAAGCTAGTCTTACAATCTGTCCTTGTCATGCATACATTATTTCAGCACATATCATTCATACAGACAATTCAACATACCAACATGATAATCTAATTCTACAATGATAAGCAAATGCTCATAAAAAAACTAATGAGATGGGGGATGGTTAAAAAAAAAAGGAAACTTACAAGCAGACAAACAAACAAAAACTACAGAGAGAGAGAGGTCAGAGGAGGGTGGGGAAGAGAGAATGGTAGGTAGGGGGAGGAGAATAGGGATGGTAGACAGAGTGGGAGTGGGGATGAGCGATTTTAACGGAGTAGGT
>CM031613.1:77751099-77753599 GCA_018398815.1 Conus ventricosus | reverse complement strand
CAATGGGAAAAAGAAAGACCCGTTAGAAAAGATAACGCCTAGATATTTATACTGATTAACAATTTCTAGTTGCCTACCGTCGTAGAACCATCTTTCCCTTGAGGCGATATACCCCCCATTTCTAAACACAATAACTTTGATTTTTCTAAATTTACGATCAAATCGAGTTTTTTCGCTGTGCTACACAAAACATTCAGTTGCTGCTGGAGACCAATGACGGTAGATGCTACGAGTGCAACATCGTCGGCAAAAAGCATAATTAGTATCTCTATGAAGTCTGGTAATAAGGGAATACCATGTTTACCATATTGAATTATTTCTTCAGCAAGCTCATTGATGAATAGCGAAAATAAAACCGGACTGCATATTTCTCCTTGCTTCAGACCCCGAGGACACATAAAAGTATCAGTTAAATCTCCCCCCACTTTAACCCTAGCTTTGACATCTGTGTATATTCTTTTATGTGCATTGTACATCTTACCCTTTACACCTTTTTTCTTTAAGATTGACCAGAGTTGGCTTCTATCTACCGAATCGAAAGCCTTTTTAAAGTCGATAAAAGCAACGTATAATTTCTTGTGGTTAGAGAGTTGCTTTTGTACCAGAGAAAGAAGGGTAAATATATGATCAGTAGTACTATAATTCTTTCTAAAGCCAGCCTGCACATCATTTATTACATCACAATCTTCAATCCATTTTGTTAAACGCTTGTTTAATATGTAAGTATATAATTTTGAACTAATGTTTAAAAGAGAGATACCTCTGTAGTTGTCTGGGTTGTTTATATCACCCTTTTTATGCAAAGGATGAATCAGAGCTTCACACCACATAGAAGGGAAGATGCCAAATCAAAGAGTTTGTTGAAAAATTTCTTAAGGAAAAAAAGAATAGTGGGGGTGCAATACTTATAAAATTCCCCAATAAGTCCATCTGGACCTGGTGCTTTATTTGATTTTAAAGCCTTAACTGAATCAAGAATTTCCTCTTCAGTTATACAGACATCCAATTCATCAACGTTACTATCAGCAACAGGAAAACACTCAGCTTGAAGTTCCTGAGAATTAGGACCAGAAGGAATCAGCTCATCATTAAAGACTTGTTTGAAATGCTGAAACCATTCTTCATTGGATATTGTGTTTGGTACATGAGAACTACTTTTTAAAGACCTTACAGTGCTCCAAAACCGCTTAGAATCTTTGGCGTTTTCGTTAAGTGTGTTTAAAACTTGTTGTCTATATAACTGCTGCTTGTTTCGAAGAAAGTCTTTATACTCGTTTCTAATTATAGAATAGTTAAGTCTCAGTTGAACAGCATCGGGGTTGTTATTAACTTTCACCTGACTGTACGCTCGACAATGCTTGTCTTACCTGACGGCGTTTAACATAGCACTCAGAGTCAAACCATGGGCTGCGCTTGATATTACCTGTGACAGTTTCTTTACTCATTATTTGACCAGCTATAAACAGACCTTCGTTTAGTTTCTTCAGTGCACTCAAAATTGACATCAATCAATTCAATTGCTTCATGAAAGGTTGAATTGACCTCGTCAAACTGAAGTGCACTGATAAAATCACCTTTCTTTTGCTGGATCCCATGCATATTTTTTAAAATTTGGTTACCTTTAACCTTTTTGAAACCGTCTCCTGATTCGGACTGGGAAGCATTAGTACAAATTCAACAGGCATGTGCTTTGATTCTACCCGTGGGGTTACTTTCAATTCACGGCACAGTGGAACTAAGGATTGGGAGGAAATAAAATAATCAATAACACTAGAACCATTGTGAGCGATATAAGTGAAATCACCGCTTTTATCACCAGGCAGAAAACCATTTAGAATAACAAACTCAAAATTCTGACAGATGATAATTAAATAAAGACCAAATTCATTAGTGGAGCAATCTTTTGATACACGAGAAAAGCTGTCATCACCGGTGGTATTTTCATTTATCGAGTCACCTAAATATACGGGTAGTTCTTGTGCGTTCAGCCGACCAGTTCTTGCATTTAAATCGCCAAGGATGATCACAGGAAGATCACCCGCTTGTTCAAAAGTATCCATCAGACATTGTTCAAGAAGGGAAACCCATTATCAATCTCGGTATCTGCATAATAAACACTGTTAGCAGGGGGCAAATAAATTCCAATTAAAGAACTTCAAGATCTGGAGCTTTAAGGTGGAGAACAATAGTATGGTCATGTTCCACTGTAAGTTGTTTGACTAGTTTGGCATATGTCTTTCTTACAAGAAACACGATCCCTCCTGACAAACGTGCAGTAACAGCATCGGTTAATCTAATTCCAGGTGAAAGAAAAACTTCGTAATCCGAAAAGAGAAAAGAAGGAATGTTGTTGAGAACGTTTCCGTCAAAACAACAAAATCAAACTGAGATATATAATTATTTACATCGGGGTCATAAACTGACGATACACCCTCAATATTATAAGTCAGAAAGGAGAGACTGTTTTTCTGACAAGTCTTGACACGGGCACGGCCGTTAT
>CM031613.1:77733599-77743599 GCA_018398815.1 Conus ventricosus | reverse complement strand
GAAATCCAAACAGATGTCATTCTGAGAGAAACAATGGCTGACCAAAAGGTGAGCAATAAACAAGTAGGGTACCTCTTGCTCTCAAAAAGAACCCTAACTCAGAGTAACTGTTGTTCAAGACTGGCACAGCCTTTTAAACTTGAATAAAATCAGACAAACACAAAGACGAACAATCTAATAGTGGGGGAAAAACAAGCGCAGGCCAACAACCCCTCCGTCATCACAGTAATAACTTGGAAAACATTTGAACTTAAGAAGTGGGGGGGGGGGGGGGGGGGGGGGGGGGGGGGGGGTTGAAGATGAAGAAAATGGGAACATAAAATAAAGAAAATATATCTTATATATGAAAACTCTGCACTAGCTGCATGAGGGAACCATCGTAATCCCTCTCGAAGGCAGATCTATTTGTATTGCCTATTCCTAGGCCTTTCGTCCGCTGGATCGGACTCATCAGGGGGACACGGCTGGGTTGTGTCTGTGCTCTTGGTGTCAAATAGAGACACACCACAGTCCATAATACTATGGTGTTCTCACACCAAGGGTTCAAAAAAGAATCCAACAGCACCCCCAAAGCAGCCAGCGAACGGTAGTAAATTAAACAAAACGAAAGTGTGGGGAGGAAAAAAAGTTGCGGAAAAACTAAAGACATTATGCAAACAGTATAAAATGTGGGGGACAGTCTTTGAGCCTACGCCTGAAGATCCACCCAAGGACGCGAGGGAGATCAGAAGACAAACACAAAAACGGACAGATACAAATGCAAATAACCTCGGTTTAATTAAAACGAAATTGAACATCTACTCTGTCTGAGACAGCTCTGCACAAAGTTGGTCAATGATGGCTCGAAAAGACATCATCAAGTAAATCTTGATAAAACTAGAGAGAGAGAGAGAGAGAGAGAGAGAGAGAGAGAGAGAGAGGAGAGAGAGAGAGAGAGAGAGAGAGAGAGAGAGAGAGAGAAGGGAGAGAGAGAGAAAGGGAGAGAGAGAGAAGGGAGAGGAGAGAAGGGGAGACGAGAGAGAGAGAGAGAGAGAGAGAGAGAGAGAGAGAGGAGAGGAGAGGAGAGAGAGAGAGAGAAGAGAGATGGAGAGAGAGAGAGAGGAGGGAGAGAGGAGAGAGAAGGGAGAGAGAGAGAGAAGGAGGAGAGGAGAGAAGAAGAGAGAGGAGAGAGGAGAGAGAAGGAGAGAGAGAGAGAGAGAGGAGAGAGAGAGTGAGAGAAAAGAAGAGAAGAGGAGAAGAGAGAGAGAGAGAGAGAGAGAGAGAGAGAGAGAGAGGAGAGAGAGGGAGAGAGAGAGAGAGAGAGAGAGAGAGAGAGAGAGAGAGAAGCGAGAAGACAGACAGAGAGAGAGAGAGATGAGAGAGATAGAGGAGAGGAGAGAGAGAGAGAAGAAGAGATGAGAGAGAGAGAGAGGACAGACAGAAGATAGACAGACAGACAGCAGACAAACTGAGACAGATACAGAGACACGGAGACAGGAAATCAGAAATAGAGATTCGAAAGAAAAAAGAGGTTCTCAGGAACCGGAATGTTTTACGTACATCGTCTTATTAGGCCACAGTACAAAGCGGGATTAGGAGAGGGCAATTGGGACGAGAGTGGGAAAGGGTGGAGAGAGGGGTTGGGAGGGGGGGGAATCAGATGGGTGGGGAGAGGATATGGGTTACAACAAACCAATTAACGGAGAGAAAACAAATTAAGAGAGAGAGGATGAGAGAGAGAGAGAGAGAGAGAGAGAGGAGAGAGAGAGAGGGAGAGAGAGAGACAGACAGACAGGCAGACAGACAGACACAGAGACAAAGACAGAAACAAAGACAGTGACAGAAACAGAGAAAGAGAGAGAGAGAGAGAGAGGAGAGAGAGAGAGAGAGAGAGAGAGAGACAGAGACAGAGACAGAGAGGGGGTGGGTGTGGCGTGGGGGGTGGAAAAAGGAGAAGGTAGGTGACAGGATTGAATTTGGGGTGTGGTAGAATTCAGGAAAACAGAAGAGTAAAAGTCCTGAAACTTAGACATAGACCCAAGGAACTCTGTGCTTCCTGTAGAACATCTAGTCGGTAAGAATGGAAATGAATTATGGTAACCATCACTGGACCTAGCTCATGCATGGGCACCTGTTTCTCCCAACAGCAGAAGCCAGCCTCCTGATTGTCAAGGACCGTGACAAACGCTTTCTATTTTCGGAAGAAAAGAATGATGCATTGAAACATTGCCCCCCCCCCCCCCCCCCCCCCCCCCCCCCCCCCCTTCTCCCCTGCCCTTTTCCTCACACAGTCAAGAGACAGACGGGTAGGCAGACAGACACAAACACACACACACATGCGCGCACACACGCGCACGCACGGACGCACGCAAACAAGCAAGCAAGCGCGCACTCACTCACACACAACACACACACACACACACACACACCACACACACACACACACACACACACACACACACACACACACACACACACGTCACTTTACAATCCAATGAAACGGACATTCTGCCAAGCAATTCCACTTTGGACAAGTCGCAGGCCATAAGATGCAAACGCTATCCAAACGAACTTCTCAACAGCTTCCCTCTCCCCCCTCCCCCCCTCCCCCCCCCCCCCCTCCCCACCTCCCCCTACCCAAGCCTAAGACCGTTTCGATCCAGTTTACATTTTTATGGATCAGAGAGACTTGTGACGTCAACCGCACGCCGGTTTGTCGACCGTCCACATACACTGGAAGAAGTCGTTCTGATTATTATCGAACCTACAGCCAGAACATTCCGCAAGAAGTCAAGCTCTGTCCCTCCCTCTAATCTTCTTGACCCCAAGTCCAGTCCTTGGTCATGTCCGCAACGTTCGCACCCTACAAGAAAAGCCCACGAGGAATGAAATCGTTTTTATTCAAGATTGCAGTAATGAACATGTATTTTGAATACATCGTCAAAAATTGTATTAGCTGGCCTGAGTTTCAATGTCAGTCTGGTACCGGGCCTTTTTCCCGTAGCAAATCATACAAATACCCCACTTTCTCAAAGTGTCGCCGTTCCAGGCCTGAGAAGAGTATAATTATGACTGGACTTTACTACAGCACTTCGTTTTCACGTTCAGGCCTTCTGAGGTCTACCAGCTTCGTGCCACGGTTTGGAATATGAGTCAGGAGGTTTAAAGAATCCCAGAGCCAGTAAAACAAACAACAAAGAAACACAGCTGTAAATCACTTGCAATTTTCATTCAAGTGTAGGCAAATCTAGTTTCTGTCTCTGAGCTTCCAAGTTTTTAGCATTTTCTTCTTCTTCTTCTTCTTCTTCTTCGTTTTCTTTTTTTTTTTCTTCCTCTTCTTCTTCTTCTTCTTCTTCTTCTTCTTCTTCTTCTTCCTCCTCCTCCTCCCCCTCTCCTCCTCCTCCTCCTCCTCCTCCTCCTCTTCTTCTTCTTCTTCTTCTTCTTCTTCTTCTTCTTCTTCTTCTTCTTCTTCTTCTTCATAATCATTCGATCAGCGGACATCTGCAAACCATCTAACCTAAGAAATAAGCGTGACTCGTCTTCATTATTATGACTGACATGTTTTATCTTTTTCCTTTCGTTTGGCTGGTCAAAATGAAAGGAATTGTCTGACATTTTACCCACAGCCGTTTTGATCGGGTCCAATTCACCTGACCGACATTCAGCAGATTGATCAAATCACCCAGCCCTTCCTGTGACCGTCAACATGCACCATAAAGAAATGCCGACACACTGTTGGGGCTGGGCTGTCTTGGGGGGTCTCAAGGGCTGACTGGACCTGTCAGATGATACCGGGAGTTCTGTAACTAATAAAGGTAAAGGACGTAATCGGATAAAGTGTGGATGTAGACCCTTGTGAGAAATAAGAATGGGTTCTGGCGTGCAGTGGGAAGACATATGGGGGGACGGCGTAGAGGGGAAGAAGTGGGGAAAAAGAAGAGTCTAGTCAAGTTTGTGGAATCCGATTTTTGATTTATTAGAAATCTTTTATTTATTTTTTTTCTGTTTCGTTTTCCATACGACTTCAAACACCGCTCATTTCGATTTACCGTAAATCCAGGTTTGTTATGTTGTGGCCTAGACATCATCGGCGACCCGCAGGGAGCAATGAAAATCAAGACATAAAGGCAACCCACCAGTGGAGATGCCGTGTGGGGTTCTGGCAGCAAAGTTCAGGGGTGCCTGTTCTTTTCTCCAACACATGAAGGACAACACCTGCTTGCTCTGCAGCGTCTGACCACTCGACCACTGCCGGTTTCCCTGCCTTGACCACATCACTTAGAGGACTCGTGATTGCTGCGAAGTTTGGACCAAATCCCTATAGAAGCCAAATTAAAACCTAGCAGACTCCTGATTTGTTTTGGTCTTTGGTCTCTCTGATTTCATCTTCTCCACCTTTCTCTTTCCGGTGCTTTTGTCGCCTCCGACAAACAAAACCTAGGACTCCAGGCTTGGAAAACCAACTTGCACTTTGTTGGTCTGGCTTGGAAGATTGGCTTGTCTCAACCTCTTCGAATGTCCTAGCTGTATATGCTCTCCCTTGTATCGGATAGGCTATCAGAATGTATCCATGAAATTCACAACGCCTTCCAATCCAGGTCAATAACTTATCATCCTCCGAGGAGAAAGATGCAGGTTCGTTGACCATCCCAAAAGGAGTACTCGCCACTGGTATTGCCCCATAGGAGTGGGGAGGGAGAAGCTGTGACTTCCTTTGAGTCCTCATCAGGGCTATTTGCGTAAACCTTGCTCGGATCTATCCTGGTGAATACTGGCTGTGCTTGTGGCGATCCTGAGGAAAGGTTTCATGTTCGGTGTTATGACCTCTGCATTCGACTTGGTGACACTGTTCAGACGTCTATAGTCCACACGAATCGATGTTCACCTGACCTTTTTCCTCACTAAGTACGGACGGGTGGCACTATACGTGATTTGGACGGTTCCGATCACCCCAAGGTCAACATCTTCATTCTCCTCCTCCTCGATTCAATTGTTGGTGGCATATGGGATTCGGGAGGGCTATCACATGTAACGGGTTTCTGTGATGTTAACTCCACCGTACATGTCTCTAGGATGTCCTGCTGGTTTTCAGTCAGGGACCCCGATACTGTTCCAAGGAGCCCCCTAATTTCCTGTCTCCTATGTCTAGCCCTTCTTTACAGTGACACATTGTATGACTCTTCCCCGGAACATCAGGCAACAAAAATCTCCTTTCTTCTGCTGGGTCTCTTCACTCTCATCATGATTGCTGTGCGCCTATGTGCTGAGTCTCACGGCTCTTGGACTCTATTTGCGGAGCAAATTTGATGGAAAAGATTTGATTTCCCATCCATCGGATACGGTTTAGCCGTGGATTCTACTTTTCATGATGGGGAATGGTCCCTTCCAAATGCATCAGCAGTTGTTGTGATCCTGTGGGAAGCAGTAACAGGATTGATCTCCCACCTTGAGGAATTGCTTCCTCACCTATTGTCTACTGCTTCTTTGGGCGACCCTCGCCTCCTGCAAACTCTCCCTTGGACCTTACATGTCTCCTCGAGCTATTGCGTAAGTCACCACATACTGATTATGTGGTTTTGACTTTCGGACTCCTGTTCTCCGGACACAGCTCTTTGAGATATGCACAGGGTCCCCGAACTGTCGCCCATACAGGCTCAAAATGGCGAAAGCTGTGCTTTCTGGGGGCTTCCTGTAGGCAAAAGTGCCGCTGGAATGTGCGGTCCCAACTGCTGGCTTTCTCACAGCGCTTCTTTAAGATTGCCCATCAGCACACGTTGAATTTTCCACCAAGCCATTGCATTGTGGATGGTATGGGTAGTGAGCAGCTGTGTGATCCCTAGCAGCTGTTTGACTCCTCATCAGCTGGGTGAAGTGATCCTGTCACTGAGAATTTGTGCAGGCACACCACGCGAGAGAAGAAGTTCTTACCAGCCCCCTCTTCAGCGACTGTGGGAATCTTACGCCTTACAATGCAACCGTTCTGGGTATGGTCGCGTAGTCCACAGCAGTCACACATACCTGTGCCCACCTTTGGAAACATGGCGCGATTGGGCCAATCAGATCACAGCCACCCTCTGAATGGTGTGTCATTAAAGGGGGATGTTTAAGAGGCGGGCCTTCTCTTACCCTCTTGGTGGCTGCTTTGACCACAGTCAATGACATTGGCAGAAACGTAGAATGTTGCATTGCTCATGGCCAATGAAAGTCATCAAAGATACGGCTAGCGTTTTGCTGGATGCCGAGATGACCCGCCATGAGCGAACTCATGACCCACTGACATGACGTGTCACGATAACCTGCTGGTCTCTAAATGAGTGGTCCACCTTACCTGTCTTCGCCCTGGGTGAACACTCGGTACAAACAGCCGCCTTTCACACGAACATTCTGTCTCACCTCCTCTAACCGCCGTTTCTCTCCACTCTTGCCAACTCCCAAGGACTTCACGAGCGAAGGGTTTGTTCCTGCGCTGCCCAACTCATTCAGGCAACAATCTATGCTGGATTCCTTGCGGAACGAACTAAGGTTTATCAACCTTTCCATCCTTCTTGCTCCGTGTTTGAACTGCACTGTAGGCAGTCCCACAACTCAGGATCCCCTAGATCCCTGCACCTGGAATATTTCCACTATCAAATCGTGAAGGGGTTTTCCATCACAAACGCAGACAACTGCCTGAGAAGTTAAGGGGTACGTACTTTATCTTAGCAACTGTAACCTCCTCACAGTTGCCATCGATTAGAGGCCAGGTCTGGATTTGCTGGTCAAATCCCCTTTCTCGACCAGCGTTGTTGTACTACACCGCATGACCAACGTGTCTCGTACATTTTCCCCTCTGCTGGCCAATCCACCTTCTTCCCACTGGGTAACGAACATCAGCCTAGTGCCTCCATTCCCTGACATGACTGCAGTCCGTGTAGCCATTAGGCTTGCACTCCACTCTAGACTGAATCCTTTAGTGTTTCCACTGCAGGTTCGTTTCCCTTGACGACCCTTATCCACCTCTCTGCAAGGTGCTGCCTTATGGAACTCATGCGCATCCCTGCACATGTCCCTTCTTGGACAAATGAAACACCTAATGTCTCTTTGCCATTCCTTCGACCCACCCTGGGTTTGCAGACTTTGCAAGGAAATACTCCTATATTCTCCTTGCACTCTTCTCACCTGTGCCTTAGCACCTGTTTTCCTGCACCTTAGTGCCAAACGTGCCTTCTATTACACTCTGCGAACTTCAACAACTTCCTGCTGTCTCGGCTTTCTCTCTTTCAAATGTATGGTTAACTCAGGGGCCGCAACCTGACAAAATTGTTTTTCATAACTAGCTCTTTCAATTCAGCGAAACTCCTTTTAGTACCGCTCAACTTAACCACTTCTCAAAATAGTGATCTAAAACGTGCCTCCAAACTGCGCGTTAGGTCTCACCTGCTGTAATTTAGCTGCCCGAATTTTCTTCCTGAACCCTCTCTGTGCGGTTCAAATCCTCTCAACGAATCCTTCACAGCGCCGAAATCAGACTGATTGTTTGCTAGGTAACGCAGTGAAAAATTTGGTATGCCTTTAACCGTCAGTCACGCCGACAAAATGATGCCACTTCTGGAGGCAACCTGACTGGTCGCAAACGTTTCCGAAACGACTGATGTATGCGTTCAATCGAAATCGGTCCCTTCTGAGAATTTTGGCAACTTGGCGACGGGGGGCATATAGCTGCGCACAGAGTCACTGGAAGTGAACTACCATCATCGGTGGTCATTCACTTTTTTTCCTCACTTCGCTCTAAACTCTAATTGACCTATACTTTTATGTTTCCTGCTTAATTCTTTCTGTTTCCTGCGTTTGCCCTGAGCCGATTTCATTAGCCTGACTCCGTAATTTTTCTGTTTCATGCTCTGCAATGTCTTTTCCCCCCGCGACACGTGTCTTTCCGCGCGTTCAATCCCTTTCCATCTTTTGCTGGTCTTCAACAAATGTCGAATCTTTCGAATAACTAACTCACCGAGCGACGCTCCAAGTTGTTCCCATAGGATGTTTTTCTGTTGCACGGTTTACGAGACGGTGGACTGTAGGGACTTGTTGGTGTGTGTGTTGTTGTTTTGATAGTTGTTGTGTTCTATATTTCCGCATTATATCTCTCTTTTTTTTTTTTTTTTTTTTTTTCTTTTTTTTTTTGAACAAGTTTTATTACTACGCAGACCAAACTGGTGGTTACCGACCGAAGTGACGTAAATAGCACCATCCTATGAATGATCATATTAGTGGGAAATCGTAATAAGTTTTCGATAGAGCCAGCGCCTGGACCCACTATGAGAGGAATTATAGGCAATCTGTGGGAAAGAAGTACTCTGGGCTGAAATTACCAAGCCTAGGTATTAAACTAATTCTTGGAAAAGCAATGCCACGTAGTATTCTTAACTTTCTTGGGGAATAACAGTAAGAAACCTTGTCTTATGCTTACAATACTAGAATCACCCAGCTTTCCTCTCTGAGAAGTTGAACCAATTATATAATGGGCAGCATATCCTGGCAGCTCGCCAATAAATTGTCAACCCTCGGGTGATGTCAGTGAGGAAGGACTAGCGCACAGCCCAAACACTACTTCACAGCTTGCATAAATTCATTCATGTGTATGATTCGGTAATCACCACTAGTAAAGTCTATATAACTTTACAACAATGATCATTAGACGAAACATCTAGCATATGGAATCAACCAAAATAAAACATTCGCTCTTTCGAACTTAACAAATTCATTTATCTAAAACATCATTACTAACCGGGAGGTATAATTAGATTTTATTTCCTGGCGGTGATCTTAAACTATTCACGAATCACTGCTCTTTTTTTTCTTTTCTTTTTCTTTTCAATGTCACTTTTCACAAGCACGGACACAACTGTGGCACTGGTCTTCTTGTTCTGCTGGCGCAGGTCAGCGTGAGCCTGTTGGCACTGGCGTTGGTCTGTCGCTGAAAATGGCGTGGCCAAGTATGAGGTCGAACCCCAGGTGAGATTCGAACAGTGGACTATCAACATCGATTGTTTCTTTCTTTCTTCCTGCATTAAGCAATTGCACTTCTCTCTCTCTCTCTTCTAGTATGATCTTAGCAAAAATGGACATGGTTGCTGTTCTTTTCGTTTTTTTTCTTTTCTTCTTTTCCTTCATTAGTTAGCAACTCTCTCTTTCCCAATCTCTTTCTTTAGTCTCCTCTGCAGACTACTCATGCTAATCTCTCAACTTGGTTTCTTCTCTCCTCCCCTCTTCCTCTCTGCTTTTCTCTCCTCAGGAGATTACACTCAGACCTCTTCTCTCTGTCTCTAGTTGTTCTCTCTCGTTCCCCGTTCTCTCACTCTCACCTCCTTCTTATTTCCGTTCCGATCTGTCCAAAAAAGGGGCGAGTACCATCTGGTCAGTATTTTTTTACCTGATACCCAAATGTTATCTCCCGTCATTACATTGGAAATTCAAATCATGACAGTCAGCCTACACGCGTTCGATACTCTCTGTGGGGTCAATTGGTCATTTAATTGATTCGTAGATTTCACCCCACACACACTACCTTCCCCCTTTCCTACTTAACTGGCTGCCGTGTGGCTTAACTGTGGACATGGTACACTTAAATTGCTAGATGAGTCTGGTTTAGCGCCACGACGTCTGACCAAACTACGAGACTGTCGGTCCCGACATCAGACTGTTGCTGTCTCCCCGCCTATGCATTAAATTGGCTGGATGCGACGATGAAGCGTCTTCGTGAAGCCTCTCCGCTAAGCTTAATTGGCTGGACCGACCCATGGGCCGTCTCTATGGGCGTTGACTGTTTGTGCTTGAAGCTTTGTCGAACAAAATTGGCTGGCGGACTCCACGAGTTTGGGTTGTTTCATTTTTGTCCGTGACAACACACACACACAATGTAGCGCGTCTCAAGGAAGCCAGTACGCAGTGTTTAGCAGCTCACTGACACTTTACGGCTTGTCTTTGGTTGCGTTTTGCAGTATGCTTTTGAATTGATTGGACTTCATGAGGTGAAAAGATTGCT
>CM031613.1:77721404-77726404 GCA_018398815.1 Conus ventricosus | reverse complement strand
TTTTATTATTTTTTTTAAAAACATATTATGCCGTGTCTCTCACAGTTTCCATCTCGCTGAATACTCCGTTCCTTACATTTTCGTGAACAACACAGTTTCTTCAACCTGTCGATGTTGGCTGTTACAATCGACTTTTTTTTAGACAGGATGTGCGCAGTGCTGTGGATGGGAGGAAGAGTGGGAGGGGAAACCGACGAGTGATGGAGGGGAAGGGGGGAGGTGGGGGTGGGTGGGAGCGATTTCTTCAGTGGTCATGCGAATGTCCACTGGCGTAACACTGGAGTTTGTCAGCCCTGCTTAAGTTAAGTCTGAAAAGTTGTTTTTTTTTTTCCAGCTCACCCCTGAAAGATGTCTGCGTTGCTGGCATCCAGGGAGTTCCAGACTGGGATTCTTTTCTGGACCAAAAAAAAAACAAAAACCCACAAAAACTTCAATAATCTGAATGAGGGAGGGAATAAAAAAAAGAGCAGAATTTCTGGGCCACCAAATAAAACGAAGGAACAAACGATACACCAAACAAAAACAACGTGTTAGATAGAACCTATTGGGCCTTCTTTAGGCAGGACACGTAACAACCCCCCCAAACACACACACACACACACACACACACACACACACACACACACACACACACACACACACACACACACACACACAACAAAACAAAAACAAAATAAAACAAAAAGGGAAAGAAGCAAGCAAAAAAAAAAAAACACCAACAAAAACACCAACAAAAACACCAACAAAAACACCAACAAAAACACCAACAAAAACACCAACAAAAACAATTGGCCAGTTTTGCATCCAGATGGAAGAGATAAGTGGACGGGTCTGTTCGTCTTTGGCTTTTATTGTTTTGAATTATTTGTCTTGCCTGAAGAAGACCCAACAGGTCGAAACGCGTTATGTTTGTTTTGTAACTTGTTTGTTACTTCGTTGGCGGCACAACAACTCTGTTCTTTGAAACTGAATGTGTTGGTTCTGCCAATGTCAAGTCAATCCTGCTCTACGGATGCGAGACATGGCGGACAACACAGACGATGCAACAAAATATTCAAACATTCCTCAACACCTGTCTGAGGCGCATCTACAAAATCCGATGGCAGGAGAAAATCCGAAAGGAAGATCTGTGGGGGCGTGCGGGACAGGAACCAGTGGCCAAGCAGATACTGCGAAGGAAGTGGGGCTGGATCGGACACATCCTTAGAAGCCAGCATCCAGCACCACACGCCAAGCCCTGACCTGGAACCCGCAGGGAAGGAGGAAGAGAGGCCGGCCTCGCAACAGCTGGAGGCGAGACACTGAGGCAGAGCTGAAGCAACAAGGGACCAACTGGACTGGAATGGCCAGAACAGCCCAGAACAGAGTGCGATGGCGAAGGGTCGTCGATGGCCTATGCTCCACCGGGAGCGATGGACATAACGAAATAATGTCTTGATTCTGGTGGAAAATCGCCTGATTGTTTTTGATTGAGTTTGTACAGTAACAACCAGTGAAGTCGGGTATGCCTTGACCGTAAAAAACTAAGTTCACGTCTTGAAGTAGCGCTTGTTTGTATTGTATAAGAACGCGCTTTTTCTCTTAGATGTGGTAAAAGGGATTGCAAATGCAGGCAGCAAACACAGTTGAAAAGGCACGTTTATAAAACATTCCCCCCTATGCTTTGACAATGAGGATAAACAAGTGTCTTCACTATCTACATAAAAAGTTACTTTTAGTCTCTACTATGTGTCTATGTTTTCTGGGTTATGAACTACACCGTGACCCCCTTCCTCTTCTAACCTGTACGAACATACATGATCAAACGCGAAGGAATTGGAATGCAGGAATAGATTTGGATGCATATAAACTCTATACATTTCTATACACAGAGGGACTCAAGACATTTCAGCAAGCGAACTTGGCTCAGACGTTTTTAGCAAACCAGAAATTTTAGCACACAAACGGACGAGCAGACAAACAGACAGACAGACAGACACACACACACCACACTCACACACACACACACACACACACACACACACACACACACTCACACACACACACACACACTCACACATTGAGGATGCACACCTTACAGAAAGTCCTGAAGGAAACGATGCGGATCAAGGCGACGTAGAAACTGGATAGGCACCGTCACATCACTTCAATCGCATATCAGCAAAACTGTTGTGCAAAATGCATTCAAGTCTGTAGACATGAAAACGCTGCTGCTTTTAGTGATTGCTACAGTCTGTTTTTAAAACGTGCGGAGTTCAGGATATCAAGAAACATAATCCATCTTCTATCTATCTATCTATCTATCTATCTATCTATCTATCTATCTATCTATCTATCTATCTATCTATCTATCCATCTATCTATCTATCTGTCTCTCTGTCTGTGTGTGTGTGTGCGCGCGCGCGCGCGCGCGCGTGTGTGTGTGTGTGTGTGTGTGTGTGTGTGTGTGTGTGTGTGTGTGTGTGTGTGTGTGTGTGTGTGTGTGTGTGTGTTCACGAGAGAGAGAGAGAGAGTGAGAGAGAGCGAGAAAGAGAGAGAAGAAGAGAAAGACAGACAGACAGACAGACAGACAGACAGACATAGACATAGACAGTGATTGAGACACAGAGACAGCATGGATAAGAGAGAGAGGGGGGGGGGAGAGAAAGACAGAGAAGAGAGACAGTGAGAGTGAGACAGAGAAAGAGAGACAGACAGACAGAGGGACAGAGACAGACAGACAGAGAGAGGAGAGAGAGAGAGAGAGAGAGAGAGAGAGAGAGAGAGAGAGAGAGAGAGAGAGAGAGAGAGAGAGAGAGACAGAGACAGAGGTAAGTGGGGAGAGAGGGGAGGGGTGGAAGAGTGATGAGTTTTCCTGGCTAATTATTTTATCAGCTGTTTCTTAGCAAAAACTGTTTTTTTTTATTTCTTTCATAGCTTTTAAAATTTTTAACGAAAAAAGTCGTTTGTATTTTATCATCACTGTTGTTAATGTCAGCACAAACACTGCTGAATCTGACAATAAACAGGTGTCAGTCAGTCAGTCAGTCAGTGCGAATGTGTCTGTGTGTGTTGTTTGTGTATGTGTACGTGTGAGTGCGATTAAGTGAGCGTGAGCGTGAGTGTGTGTGTGTGTGTGTGTGTGTGTGTGTGTGTGTGTGTGTGTGGGCGCGTGCGCATGCATGCGTCCGTCCATGCGTGCGTGCGTGCGTCCTTCCGTGCGTGCGTGCGTGCATGCGTGCGTGCGTGCGTGCGTGCGTGCGTGAGTGCGCGCGCGCGCGCGTGTGTGTGTGTGTGTGTGTGTGTGTGTGTGTGTGTGTGTGGTGTGTGTGTGTGCGTCCGTGCGTGCGATCTTTCGTGCACGTGTGTGTATATATGTGTTTGTGTGAATGTGCGCGTGGGTGCGTGCGATCACATACACAGACGCGCGCGCGTGGAAGCTACAACAAAAAGAGAAGGATAAAGAAAGGCAGAGGGAGAGAGAGAGAGAGGGAGAGAGAGAGAGAGAGAGAGAGAGAGAGAGAGAGAGAGAGAGAGAGGAGAGAGAGACAGAGACAGAGACAGAGAGAGAGGAAGAAAGAGAGAGAGAGTGAGAGAGAGAGAGAGAGAGAGAGAGAGAGAGAGAGAGAGAGAGAGACAGAGACAGAGAGAGAGGAAGAAAGAGAGAGAGAGAGAGAGAGAGAGAGAGAGAGAGAGAGAGAGAGAGAGAGAGAGAGAGAGAGAGAGAGGGGGGGATTGAGACACAGAGAAACAGAGACAGAAACAAACTGCTCTATAGTTATTTTATCAGAAACGGGTCAAAATGAACGTGATCTATTACTTCAGTGCTAGATGATAACGAACAGCTGGAGCACATCTGGACAAACTCAAGCACGTGGCGAACGAGACAGAGCCGTGAAAGCAAGAGACAGCCTCCACTAGAAGTGCAAGTGCCTTTTTTTTTTATTATTTTTTTAACAACTCTGAGGGAGACTATAAGCATGCTAACAAAACCTTCCCTTTCCACTCTCACTTCTCCTCTCCCTAACCTTATTTCTTTTAGTATCACACGTGAGTCGAAGCAGGCAATCGACTGCTAATCTTATTTATTCAACGTTTTTGTTCCTTTTCTGTGTGTGTGGGTTTTTTTTTTTCGGTCTCGTTCGTTTATCTAATACTGATGACGGTTGAATGTCTTGACTGCTGCAATGCAAATGGATAACCAGCGCATTCTCTCTCCTGTTTGAATTTTTCAACGAAGTAAACGAAAGCAATGTGTGTTTCTTTCACACACGTGCGGGCGCGGCACAGTCAGTGCCACACACACATTTGTAACACATACATATACACGCACGCACACACACACATACACACGCACGCACGCACGCACACACACACACACACACACATACACACACACACACACACACACACACACACACACACCCCACACACCCCACACACGCGCGCGTGCGCGCGCGCGTGCGCGCGCGCGCGCGCACACACACACACACAAAGACACACACACACACGCACATTTGTAACACACACACATACACACATATATGCGCACACACACACACACACACACACACACACACACACACACACACACACACAAACATTTGTAATACACACAAATATACACACACATTTGTAACACACACACACACACACACACACACACACACACACACACACACACACACACACACACACACAAAGAGAGACACACACACGCACACACACATTTGTAACACACACACACACACACACACACACACACACACACACACACACACACACACACACGTACACACATGCACATACTCACATACACACACAGACACGCACATACATACACGCACGTACACACATGCACATACTCACACACACACACACACACACACACACACACACACACACACACACACACACACCACACACACACACACACACATGCACGTACACACATACATCACAGCTCCCCGTCCTCTACACACACGCACACACAACTAGCTGACAAGCACTGGAAAAAGAGC
>CM031613.1:77713904-77716404 GCA_018398815.1 Conus ventricosus | reverse complement strand
ACCTGAGACCCGACATTTATAGACCTACATATTCATGAGAACGAAGACCCGACATTTACAGACCTACATATTCATGAGAACGAAGACCAGACACTGAACAAACCCGTGTCTTGATGAGAACCGGCACCAGACACAGATGCAGTTCAACACAGAGAACCGGTACCAGACACAGATACAATCAACACAGCGAACCGGTATCAGACACAGATACATTCAACAGCGAACCGGTATCAGACACAGATACAGTTCAACACAGCGAACCGGTATCAGACACAGATACAGTTCAACACAGCGAACCGGTACCGGACACAGATACAATTCAACACAGCGAACCGGTACCGGACACAGATACAGTTCAACACAGCGAACCGGTATCAGACACAGATACAGTTCAACACAGCGAACCGGTATCAGACACAGATACAGTTCAACACAGAGAACCGGTACCGGACACAGATACAGTTCAACACAGAGAACCGGTATCAGACACGGATACAGTTCAACACAGAGAACCGGTACCGGACACAGATACAGTTCAACACAGAGAACCGGTACCGGACACAGATACAGTTCAACACAGAGAACGGTACCGGACACAGATACAGTTCAACACAGAGAACCGGTACCGGACACAGATACAGTTCAACACAGAGAACCGGTATCAGACACAGATACAGTTCAACACAGAGAACCGGTACCAGACACAGATACAGTTCAACACAGAGAACCGGTACCAGACACAGATACAGTTCAACACAGAGAACCGGTACCAGACACAGATCCTGTTCAACACAGAGAACCGGTATCAGACACAGATACAGTTCAACACAGAGAACCGGTATCAGACACGGATACAGTTCAACACAGAGAACCGGTATCAGACACGGATACAGTTCAACACAGCGAACCGGTACCGGACACAGATACAGTTCAACACAGCGAACCGGTACCGGACACAGATACAGTTCAACACAGAGAATCGGTACCGGACACAGATACAGTTCAACACAGAGAACCGGTACCGGACACAGATACAGTTCAACACAGAGAACCGGTATCAGACACGGATACAGTTCAACACAGCGAACCGGTACCGGACACAGATACAGTTCAACACAGAGAACCGGTATCAGACACGGATACAGTTCAACACAGCGAACCGGTACCGGACACAGATACAGTTCAACACAGAGAACCGGTACGGACACAGATACAGTTCAACACAGAGAACCGGTACCAGACACAGATACAGTTCAACACAGAGAACCGGTATCAGACACGGATACAGTTCAACACAGAGAACCGGTATCAGACACGGATACAGTTTAACACAGCGAACCGGTAGCAGACACAGATACAGTTCAACACAGCGAACCGGTACCAGACACAGATACAGTTCAACACAGAGAACCGGTACCGGACACAGATACAGCTCAACACAGAGAACGGTATCAGACACAGATACAGTTCAACACAGAGAACCGGTACCAGACACCGATACAGTTCAACACAGAGAACCGGTACCAGTCACAGATACAGCTCAACACAGAGAACCGGTACCGGACACAGATACAGTTCAACACAGAGAACCGGTATCAGACACGGATACAGTTCAACACAGCGAACCGGTACCGGACACAGATACAGTTCAACACAGAGAACCGGTACCAGACACAGATATAGTTCAACACAGAGAACCGGTACCAGACACAGATACAGTTCAACACAGAGAACGGTACCAGACACAGATACAGTTCAACACAGAGAACCGGTACCAGACACAGATACAGTTCAACACAGAGAACCGGTACCAGACACAGATACAGTTCAACACAGCGATGAGAAATGGAAGCTGATACTGACATGAACCTGAACATTTGTGAGAAATGGGACAAGGCACTGATAGCAATCAATACATCTATAAGAACTGGCACCGACCAATGATAGAAATCGTACATTTATAAGAACTGCCACCGACCAATGATAGAAATCGATACATTTATAAGAACTGGCACCGAGCGGTGATAGAAATCAATACATTTATAAGAACTGGCAACAGACAGTGATATCAATCAATACATTTACAAGAACTGGCACCGAACAGTGATATCAATCAACAGAGCCACAGGAACTGGCTGCGAACCATGATAGAAATCAATTGTGTGAACTGGGACCGAACACTGATGTAAATACATTTGCGAGAACTAGAACCTGACTGTGACCTTACTCACCATATTTATGGGAACTGGTACAGGACGCTGACAGTATGCATCAAGGGATTCCTGAGAACAGCTGTCGACGCCAATATAGGTCGCCCCATTTATGAGAACTAGCATATAACAGTGACATTTATAAATGGATACACGTATTAGAATTGGAATCAAACATTGACATCTTTTCTTTCTTTCTTTCTTTCTGCGTACGCAGGCTGATACTCCTGCGGACACTGCCTGTATAGACAGGCAAGTATTAATTCCATCTGCTCAACAAAGGGAGTGGA
>CM031613.1:77679830-77689482 GCA_018398815.1 Conus ventricosus | reverse complement strand
TCCGTGCATCCATTTGCTTTGTCTTTTTCTTATTTCTTCTCATTTTTTTAAAGTTTCTTTCCCCATCTTTATTTTTCTTCATTTGCTTTCTTCTTTGAACGTTTGCTGTACCTTGCAATGTGTATTCTGGCTTTCTACACATGGCACTTTTCTGTTCTCCTCTACAGTGGTAAAGAAATGCCTTCACGTCCCCTACCTTCACTTCCCTACCTTCACTTCACCTACCTTCACTTCACCTACCTTCACTTCACCTACCTTCACTTCACCTACCTTCACTTCCTTCTGTGTTCCATCCACCTCTGCTGTTCTTTGCATTCTGTCGTGTCTCTGTTGCTTTCCCACTTTTCCTGGGTTCTTTTTCCTGACGGTCTTTTCTCTCTCTCTCTCTCTCTCTCTCTCTCTCTCTCTCTCTCTCTCTCTCTCTCTCTCTCTCTCTCTCTCTCTTTTCTTTCCCTTGATGCCTTGTGACTTTCTGTCTCTTTTTTCTTTCCTTTTTTTCTGATTTTTTTTTCTTTCTTTCGTCTAACCGACTGTTTCTTTCCTCCTTTTTCCCCTTACCTTCTGTCTTTCTGATTTCAATTTTCCTTCTCTCTTTTTGACTTTCTGTTGTTCCGTTTTCTTCTTTTTTTTCCCCCTGATGTCTTTCTGAATTAAAAACACATTCGTTCTTTGTTTCTAACGTTCGTTCTCCCTTTTTCTTTCCTTATGTCTTCCTCTTTCTTTCTTACTTCCATTCTGTTCATCCTTTCTTGTATCTTTTTCTCTCTGTCTCTTTCCTCTTCGCCTTCTTTCCTTGTGACGTTCTGTCTGTTTTCTCTTCCCTTTTTCTCTTTCCGTTTTTTTCCTCTCATGTTCTTCTTTCTTTCTTCTGTCTTACTGACTGTTTCCTTCTGTTTCCCTTATCTTCTGGTGTCTTTGCGACTTTTATTTTTCCTTTTTCCTTTTTCTTTTTTAGTTTCTGTTTTTCCATTCTCTTCTCTTCTCTTCCCTTATGTCTTTCTGAATGAGTAAAAATCGTCTTGATTTCTCTTCTTGTTTTTTTTTTTCTTTTCTCCATCTCTCGTTTCTCATCTTCTTTCTTCATAAAATGTTCCCTTTCCATCTTTTTCCTTCTTTCCTAATACTTTGTTTCTTTTACTCCACTTTTCCTTCTGTCTTTCCTTGAGATTTTCCCAATTTCTGACTTTCTTTCTCCTAATTGTTCTTTCTTCTTCAGCATCACCAAATGCCCACGGGCACGTGCAGGATCCAGGCAGCATTGAAAAATAATAACCTCGTTCCAGACAGACGAAACTCTTATGAGGGACACATTATTGCCAAAGCTCGCAGAGAGAGGTATCCGATGTTCAAAGGCCGGCTTCTTCCCCGTGTGTACGTCACGAACTGGTTTGAAACAGGAAGAGCCTTCGCTGCCAGACTGGTTGTGTGGATGCTGTTTATTTTCGGAGCTGGACGAAGCAGGAAGGAGAGATTACAGGAGGCGGAATTGGAATTGGGGGGGGGGGGGGGGGGGGGGGGGGGGGAGGAGTTGCAGGAAAGGGGGTAGGGACGGAGCACGGAGGGAGAGGGGAGTGGAGCAGGGCAAGCACTGGGCGTTCTTTTAAAAAGAAAGGGCATTCATTCCGCCAGACGATACGGACTAACAGATACAGGACAAAACACATGCATTTCGACTCTTGGGTCTTCTTGTGGCAAAAAAACCTAACAACATTTAGGACAATGAAAAAAGAACAACGAGCAAGCACTTGTCTTCCCATTTTCAGAACAAAATGGGTGTTGGATGACATCGAGGCCGTTGGGAAAGGGGATCATGGGAGTTGAAATAATAATGATGATGACCATACTACTACTAAATAACAGCAACAATAGCAATGATAGCGAAAACAGTGAACATGATGAAAACATGTAAATGAAATGAGGTTCCATATCTTCTGTTTTCGTGACATTTCTTTTCACGCTGATCTGGCGCTATGTCACACACCCACAGGGTCAGTCTGATCTGGCTCTATGTCACACACCCACAGGGTCAGTCTTCTGATCTGGCTCTATGTCACACACCCACAGGGTCAGTCTGATCTGGCTCTATGTCACACACCCACAGGGTCAGTCTGCTGACCTGGCTCTATGTCACACACCCACAATGTCAGTCTGATCTGGCTCTATGTCACACACCCACAGGGTCAGTCTGCTGATCTGGCTCTATGTCACACACCCACAGGGTCAGACTAATCTGGCTCTATGTCACACACCCACAGGGTCAGTCTGCTGATCTGGCTCTATGTCACACACCCACAGGGTCAGTCTGATCTGTCTCTATGTCACACACCCACAGGGTCAGTCTGCTGACCTGGTCTATGTCACACACCCACAGGGTCAGTCTGATCTGGCTCTATGTCACACACCCACAGGGTCAGTCTGATCTGGCTCTATGTCAACAACACCCACAGGGTCAGTCTGCTGACCTGGCTCTATGTCACACACCCACAGGGTCAGTCTGATCTGGCTCTATGTCACACACCCACAGGGTCAGTCTGCTGATCTGGCTCTATGTCACACACCCACAGGGTCAGTCTGATCTGTCTCTATGTCACACACCCACAGGGTCAGTCTGCTGACCTGGCTCTATGTCACACACCCACAGGGTCAGTCTGATCTGGCTCTATGTCACACACCCACAGGGTCAGTCTGATCTGGCTCTATGTCACACACCCACAGGGTCAGTCTGATCTGGCTCTATGTCACACACCCACAGGGTCAGTCTGATCTGGCTCTATGTCACACACCCACAGGGTCAGTCTGATCTGGCTCTATGTCACACACCCACAGGGTCAGTCTGATCTGGCTCTATGTCACACACCCCAGGGTCAGTCTGATCTGGCTCTATGTCACACACCCACAGGGTCAGTCTGCTGACCTGGCTCTATGTCACACACCCACAGGGTCAGTCTGATCTGGCTCTATGTCACACACCCACAGGGTCAGTCTGACCTGGCTCTATGTCACACACCCACAGGGTCAGTCTGATCTGGCTCTATATCACACACCCACAGGGTCAGTCTGATCTGGCTCTATGTCACACACCCACAGGGTCAGTCTGACCTGGCTCTATGTCACACACCCACAGGGTCAGTCTGATCTGGCTCTATGTCACACACCCACAGGGTCAGTCTGACCTGGCTCTATATGTCACACACCCACAGGGTCAGTCTGATCTGGCTCTATGTCACACACCCACAGGGTCAGTCTGACCTGGCTCTATGTCACACACCCACAGGGTCAGTCTGATCTGGCTCTGCTTTATCATACTTATGATGAGTAAGTATGCAGGTTTTCTTTTTTTCTTTCTTTCTGCGTACGCAGGCTGATACTCCTGCGGACACTGCCTGTATAGACAGTAGTGGAGTTTTGTGTGTATGACCGTTTTTTTTTATCCCGCCATTAATGTAGTCATACTCCATCTTCGGGAGAAGTGCATGCTATGTGTAACGTGTCATCCATACCAACGGCCAAACTGGCCTCCTCTTCCGAAAGTTGGTGTTTCTTCTTCCTGCTAGACTGGTTCACTCAAAAACGAGTAGGTCACCAGCGCGCAATCCATGACCATGATTTGACATGTGTGCAAGATGTCATGCGTGCCTTCACACACGGAACCTCGGTTTATAGTCTTATTCGAAGGACTGTATGGTAAATGGAGTCAGAACCAATGTTAACTCCGAGGGAAAAATCCCCCTGTACCGAAACGGCCCGGCGGAGATTCGAACCCACAACCCCAGGATCACGAGTCCGGTGCTCTACCAACTGAGCTATTCCGGATCCACGTGAAGGACATTCTTCATCGCTGCCCTACATGCCAAAGACAGAGGGTAATGAAAGGAAGTGTGAGACAGCCACGTCACAGAATACAGCACTGTCGTCACGTCGTTTGGGTTGTGCTCAATGATACCTGCCTGTTTTACTCTAACACACACAAGACGCCACCTCCCACCTTTTTTTTCATTCTTTTTGTTTACGTCTTTCTTTCAATCCAAGTTTTCCGGCAGTTTTAAAGTTGAGTGACAGCACACGGGAGCTACAGGAAGAGAATAAAAGGTTTGGGAGTATTGTTTGCCCTGCCCATACAAGTTTTAATGGTCTAAGCGTCTGTATTGAAACTTCTTTGTTCCGTTCGTCTGGCAGTCCGGTCACTTCAATGTTTGCTCTTCCGCGTCCTACTTCAGATCCGATTTCAAACAGTTCTAGTCTGCTGTGGTGGTGGTTTTTGTGGTGGTTCTTATTGCCTTTTCAACCATGGTTTTTTTTTTATCAGTCGTTACCAATGGCTGCATGAGACTTTCACTCTAAAGTTCTTCAACGATTGTTTTCTGTCTGCCCTTTCAGTTTTTCTTTTTTTTTTCTTTCTTCTCTCTTTAGAAAAGCGGGTCTGATTTCAGCAAGTGATTTAACTCTCCCCCCCTTTTTTTTTTTGCGTACGCAGGTTGATACTCCTGCGGACACTCCCTGTATAGACAAGCAGGATTAATCCCATCTACCAACAAAGGGAGTGGAATTTTTGTGTGGATGACCGTTTTTTATCCCGCCATTAAGGCAGCCATACTCATCTTCGGGGAAGGTGCATGGTATGTGTAACGTGTCATCCATACCAACGGCCAAACTGGCCTTCTCTTCGAAAGTTGGTGATGGGATTTGACGTGTGTGCAAGATGCTATGCGTGCGTATGGGAAATGGAGTCAGAACCAATGTTAACTCCGAGAGGAAAATCCCCCTGTACCAAAACGGCCTAGTGGAGATTCGAACCTGCATCCCCTAGATTACGAGTCCGGCGCTCTACCAACCGAGCTCTTCTGGCCCCCTAACTCCCTTTGAAACTGTAGCCAATGATCATTTGTTCTTCTAACGACTTACGCCTTCTTTGTCTTTTTGTTTTTTTTGTTTCATTCTTTTCCTCGTTCCTTTCAATCTTTATGTATTCGCACTTTGGAATACTTTCCATCTCTAGTTTCGAGTTTCACGACAAACTGCTCTTTATCTTTCTGTAAGGGTATCCGACCATGGGTCTTTGACGTCGCATAGTAGTTTTGTTTATTTTTTTTTAAATATTTCTTCCCTTCTTTTGTTTTCGTCTGCGTATGTCTCCTGTATCTTGCGATGTATATTATTGGGTTTCTACAAATTGACACTTTCTAAAACCGACACTTTCTTCTCCTTTAAAATCATCCAGAAATGCCCTAACTTCTTCATCTACCTTCGCTGCATTTTTGTTATCTTTGTTTTGCATTTTTGTTATCTTTGTTTGCATTTTTGTTATCTTTGTTTGCATTTTTGTTATCTTTGTTTGCATTTTTGTTATCTTTGTTTGCATTTTTGTTATCTTTGTTTTTCTTTTCCCTCTGTCTTTTCTTTCTTGTTTACCCACTCCCCATCACCCCCTTTCCCTTGATTCCTTGCCGTCACCCCCTTTCCCTTTGATTCCTTGCCGTCACCCCCTTTCCCTTTGATTCCTTGCCGTCACCCCCTTTCCCTTGATTCCTTGCCGTCACCCCCTTTCCCTTTGATTCCTTGCCGTCAACCCCCTTTCCCTTGATTCCTTGCCGTCACCCCCTTTCCCTTTGATTCCTTGCCGTCACCCCCTTTCCCTTGATTCCTTGCCGTCACCCCCCTTTCCCTTTGATTCCTTGCCGTCACCCCCTTTCCCTTTGATTCCTTGCCGTCACCCCCTTTCCCTTGATTCCTTGCCGTCACCCCCTTTCCCTTTGATTCCTTGCCGTCACCCCCTTTCCCTTGATTCCTTGCCGTCACCCCCTTTCCCTTGATTCCTTGCCGTCACCCCCTTTCCCTTTGATTCCTTGCCGTCACCCCCTTTCCCTTGATTCCTTGTTCATGACTTCCTTCTTGTTTTCCTCCTCCTCCCCTTCTTTTGTCTTTCTTCTGTCGTTTTTTCTCTCTCTCCCTTTTCCTTCCATCTTTGTTTTCAACGTTCGTTTTCCTTCTTTTTCTTCTTTCTTTGTTTCCTTATTTCTTCCTCCTTTCTTTCTTACATTCTGTTTTCCATTCCTTGTGTCTTTTTGAACCTCTCGCATTTCCTTTTCTTTGTTTTCTTGGAACTTTCTGTCTTTTTTCTCCCTTTTTTAAAAAAAAATGTTTGATTTTCTTCTGCTTTACTATTTCTTCCTTTATTCTTCCTTTCCTTCTGTCTGTCTGACTTTGTTTTTCCGTCTTCTGACTTTTTTTTTTCGTGTCCTCCTTTTCATTCACTTACGTCTTTCTGAATTCTTAAAACGGTCTTTTCAATTTCCTTTCCTCTCTTTTCCTTTGTTTCTCTCCTACTTTCTTTATAACATTTTTTTCTTTCCCTTCTTTTTTCGCTCTTTCTTAACAGCTTTTTTTTTTTTTTCTCCATTTCCCTCTTTCTGTCTGTATTTTGAAAATATTTCTAACTTTCTTTCTTCTACTTTTGTTTTTCTTCAGCACCATCTAATGCCCATAGCACGCACAGGATCCGGGACAGCATTGAACATAATGTCTCTTTCCAGACAGATGAAACTCTTTACAGAGACAGATTATTGCCAGCGCTTGCTGGGGGGCGAGGGAGGGGGAGGGGCAGAGGGAGAAGGGGGGGGGGGTATCAAATGTTCAAAGGGCGCGCCTTCCCCGTGTACGTCACGAGCATGCTTTAAAACAGGAAGAACCTTCGATGCCAGACCGGGTTTTGATGAGATTCTGTTTATTCTTGGAGCTGACGAAGGGGCGAGGAGAGATTACGGGAGAGGCGGAAGGGTATTGGAGGGGGGAGGCGAGGGGGAGTTGCAGGAAAGGGGGTAGGGATGGGGGGAGGGGGAGGGTAGGGAGGAGGGAGAGGGGAAGAGGAGAATGGAGTAGGTGCATGCTTTCGGCGTTCGGTTTTAGGTTCCACATTCTGCGTTTTCGTGACATTTCTTTTCAGATCCTGTAACACAGCGTGGGTCATGTGGTGCTGCCTATTAGGAGTTGTCCGTATTTTTTCTTTTTGTACTCCCAGTTCTTATAGAACAGGGAGTAAGCCTACTTTACAATGGGAATGAAGAAATGCTGTATGTCTGTCTGTCTGTCCGTCCGTGGTCAAAATGTGTTCCACTCCTTCCAGACAAAACTACTGGGCCGATCTTTCTGAAAATGTGTAGGTACAGTGAAACCTCCGTAACCGGACTACCCACGGGACCCGCCAAAAGTGGTCCACTTACAGAGGTGGTCCGCGTACGGATGTAGGGGTGTGTCACTGAGTGCCGGGGGGAAGGAGGGGGTGGTAGTGGGTGTGTGCATGTGTTAGGGGCATTTCTTTATATTATTATTGTCCGTTTTTCACAGACTTATTTAATAAATCAAAATGTCTAAAATTGTACTGTGCAGGTATATAAAAAGGCCTTTATAAAAAGACAGGCAGTGGTATGCGAAGGCTTTCATTTAAAACAGTTTTCCATTGTTGTTTGTTTTGCGGCTGAGAGAGCACACATCCCTTCTTCCAACTTGTAGAGTACAGGAAGCAAGTGAGTGGCGTCTTTGTTCAAGACAAAGGACTTGAGCTCCTCAACATAATCCAGTGCCTGTTTGGTTGTCTTGAGGGCCAGTTCTGTTGATCTTGTGGACTCTGTCTCCTTCATGTCATTGTCTGAGGCACTGCCATTGAAGTCATCCAAGACACTTTGCACTAAATTTGTGTCGTCGTTGTTGCACGTGTCCAGGTTTTCATCGCATTGGAGGTAGTCGTCCATGCTCTCACTGTTCAGCTCGAAGGTCTTCTGGACTTGTGTTATCAAACTTGCCAGTGGGATGTTGTCTTCATCTTCAAAGTCGTCGTCGTTTGCAAGACAATCATCAGTCATCCCAGCCTTTGCGAAGCATTTTTTTCACCGTTGTGGGGCTCACTTCTTTGACAGACGCTGCTATCCAATTGATGGCATCCAGGACAGAAATGCACTGGTTTATGTTGGCAATGTCTTCCTTTTTTTCCATCTTGGCAAGCACTTTTTGAAGGAGCCTTCTTTGGTACCTCTGCTTGATGGCCCTGATGATGCCTTGGTCCAGAGGTTGAAGGACGGAAGTGGTGTTGGCGGGCAGATAAACCATCTTGACGTTGGACAGCTGGAGGCCCCTAGGGTGGCTGGGGCGTTGTCAAGAAGAAGCAGAACATTCCTATGTTGACGACGCATTCTTTTGTTGAAGTCATTGACCCATGCCAAAAAAACGCCAGTGTTCATCCATGCTTTTTTGTTGAACTGCCATGTGACAGGCATATGGTCAACACTCTTGAAACATCTTGGGTTAGCGCTTTTTCCGATGACTAGGGTTTTCTCGAACTCTCCTTGCATGTTGACACAAAAGGAGGCAGTCAATCGGTCCTTGGATTTCTTACCGCCCTTGCATTCTTCACCTTTCACCCTAAGAGTCTTGTCAGGAAGTGCTCTGTAGAAAATGCCGCTTTCATCCATGTTGAAGACATCGCGTGGGTTGTATCCCTTCAATATCTCTGGCAGCTTTTCTTTCCATGCAGAGACTTGATTTGCATCAACGGAAGCGCTTTCACCACATATGACGGCAGCATTGATGTTGTGGCGATGTTTGAATTTGTCGAGCCAACCATTTGATGCTTTGAAGTCGGGCTTGTTCTGTGCTTCTGCGAATTCTTTGGCCTTTTCTTGTATTAATGGTCCACTCAATGGCAAACTCAATCCCCTGGCCCTTGTAAACCAGTCAAAGGTAAGACTGTCGATCTCTCTCTCAAACTGTGTGTCTTCAAGCTTGAGTCTTATTCTGTCATCATTTGTGTTTTTCTTCAAACGCAGTCATCCATTCTGCTTTTCGTTTCAAGATTCTCTGGAATTGCGACTTCCCAACGCCATATTCTGCAGCAAGTTGTCGTTGTGATTTTCCATTTTCGCTTTTCCTAATCAGCTGGACTTTGTCTTTAATTGTCAGTTCCTTCGCCTTCGCCTGTTTCCCTGCCATGTTTGCTAAGCAAGTGAAGCGAGTACAGGTGTACAGAAGCTTGTGGACTGTAAAGCAGCTATTGAATTGTTTATGAGTTCCTATTCATCACATTTGTCGCACTACACGATCCCGTGCAATGTGTGGAGTGAACTCTTACTCTCTCTACATGGTGGTCCGCTTAAGGAGGTTTTAGGCCAGTTTGGGGCCAAAAGTGGGTGGTTCGGTCCGGATACGCGAGGTGGTCCGGTTACAGAGGTTTTAATAGTCATACAAAGAAGGAAGAAATTCGGGACCAGAGAAAAGTGGTCCTAGTAACGAGGTGGTCCGCTTACGGAGGTGGTCCGCATGGGAGGTTCCACTGTATGTTCAATATGGGTCACGGATGATGCCCGATGTTTCATTTTACCGCCATGGTCGTTACTAACGGCCCATAACGGTTTTTCGTCCTTATGGAAAATCTCAAAATGTACTTGGCCGATCTTTCTGAAAAATTGTAGGTATGTTCATTATGGGTCACGGATGATGCCCAATGTTTTATTTTACCGTTATATCCGTTGCTAATGGCTGTAACGGCCCATAACGGATTTCTTCTTTATGGAATATCTCACAAAGTACTTGGCCGATCTTTGTGAAAATTTGTAGGTATGTTCATCATGGGTCTCAGATGATGGCCGATGTTTACCAGAATAGC
>CM031613.1:77674830-77677330 GCA_018398815.1 Conus ventricosus | reverse complement strand
ACACACACATGCACTCACGCAGTCACGCGCAAACGCGCGCTGGCAAGCACACATGTACACGCACGCACGCAGCTACGCGCGCGCGCACGCACACACACACACACATACACACACACACACACACACACACACACACACACACACGCACACACACACACACACATACACACAAGCATAAAGAGAGATTCACAGATTCACGCACAAAATGGAAGTTACGTGTTGATATGCATTATACCTGTCTTCGCCACGTATGCACGGTAACATCCCACGAGAAGAGAGAGAGAGAAGAGAGAGAGAGAGAGAGAGAGAGAGAGAGAGAGAGAGAGAGAGAGAGAGAGAGAGAGAGGAGAGAGAGAGAGAGAGAGAGAGAGAGAGAGAGAGAGAGAGAGAGAGAGAGAGCACAATGAAACAAAAACAGAGCTACAACCACCACACAAAACAGACAAATAAACAAAACAAAAATGTAACTTTTGATACTCAGTTTTGTCTTGCAACATTTCAGATATGCTGGGAATTTCACACACACACACACACACACACACACACACACACACACACACACACACACGCACTGTCCCTTTCCAGCTCTCTTTTGTCTCTATGTCTGTCTGTCTTTCTGTCTCTCTCTCTCTCTCTTCTCTCCCTCTCTTTCTTTGTTTCTGTAAGTCTGCCTGTCTCGCCCCGTCTCCCTCTCTCTCTTTGTCTTTCTGTCTCTGTCTGTATGTTTGTCTCTCTCTCTCTCTCCCTCCCTCTCTTTGTCTCTGTAAGTCTGTTTGTCTGCCTGCCTGCCTGTCAGTCTGTCTGTCTGTCTCCTCCGTCTCTCTCTCTCTCTTTGTCTCTCTGTCTCTGTCTGTCTGTCTGTCTGTCTGTCTGTCTGTCTGTCTGTCTGTCTCTCTCTCTCTCTCTCTCTCTCTCTCTCTCTCTCTCTTCTCTCTCTCTCTCTCTCTCTCAATCCTTACGAGACACAAAGGGCGACAGCAGGAGTAGGTTGACGAGGGCGGCGCCATGCCCATGCCCAAATAAGGTCACCCTCTTGGGGTCGCCATGGAAACTGGCGATGTTGTCCTGCAGCCACAGCAGGGCCTGCGTGATGTCCAGCAGCCCCAGGTTGCCCATGGCCGCGTGGTCCAGCGTGGTCAGGAAACCTGCCCGCAGAATGAAGGTTCGGGTACTGACTCCGAGAACCAGCTTACTTCGTTTTGAAACGAGGGGAGATGATGGTGGTGGTGATTGATGATGATGATGATGATGATGATGATGATGATGATGATGATGATGATGAATGATGACGATGACGACGACGATTGTTGCTGTAGGTGTTGTTGTAGGCGGTGGTGGTGGTAGTAATTATTATCATATTTTCATTGTTGTTATTATCATCATTCTTCTTCTTCTTCTGCTTCTTCATCTTCATAATCATTATTACTATTATTATTATTATTATTATTATTATCATTATTATTATTATTACCAATATCTACATTGTTTTGTTCTTGTTGATTATTACCATCATTATTATTATTACTGCTACTGCTACTGCATTTATTAGTAGATGTAGTAGTAGAAGTAGTAGTAGTAGTAGTAGTAGTAGTAGTAGTAGTAGTAGTAGTAGTAGTAGTAGCAGTAGTAGTATTAGTAGTAGTAGTAGTAGCCGTGGTTGTGATGATGTTGGTGGTGGTAGTGGTGGTGGTGGTCGTAGTAGTAGTAGCAGTAGTAGTAGTAGTAGTAGTAGTAGTAGTAGTAGTAGTAGTAGTAGCGGTAGCAGCAGCAGTAGTAGTAGTAGCAGCAGCAGCAGTAGTAGCAGTAGGAGTAGCAGCAGCAGCTGTAGTAGAAGTACTACTACTACTGCTACTAGTAGTAGTAGTAGTAGTAGTAGTAGTAGTAGTAGTAGCAGCAGCAACAGGAACAGTAGTAGTAGTAGTAGTAGTAGTAGTAGTAGTAGTAGTAGTAGTAGCAGCAGCAGCAGCCGGAACAGTAGTAGTAGTAGTAGTAGTACAGCAGCAGCAGCAGGAACAGTAGTAGTAGTAGTAGTAAATAGTAGTAGTAGTAGTAGTAGCAGCAGCAGCAGCAGGAACAGTAGTAGTAGTAGTAATAGTAGTAGCAGCAGCAGTAGTAGTAGTAGTAGCAGTAGTAATAGTAGTAGAAGTAGTAGCAGCAGCAGTAGTAGTACCAGTCGTGTATCATAGCCAGGTGACCCATGGCTGCACGGTCCAACGTGGTCAGGAAACCTGCAGACAGGTCTAGGATCGATTCATTAAGAGTCAACAGCGTTCGATTAAAAGTTTATACGGGTAATGACTTTGACTTTTCACGGTTCTTTTGGGGGAACAGGGGTGGAGGGGGGGGGGGGGGGGGGAAATAAAGGATGTGTGTGTGTGTGTAGGAGGGGGGGGGTAGGGTGAGTTGTTGTGGTGATGGCAGTGTGTGTTGTGTGTGGGGGGGGGGGGGGGGAAGGGAAGTAACTCCTTCAGTCTGTACCAACTATTATTTCCCATGCCCC
>CM031613.1:77654830-77669830 GCA_018398815.1 Conus ventricosus | reverse complement strand
TGTGCCCAAAAGAAACAAAGAAAGAAACAAAAAAACAACAACAAAAAAGCTCAAAACCCTTCCGCCACCTCCCACCCCCTCAAGGAAAGCTCCCGAACACCTCGCTCTCCTCCAACTACCCACCCACCTCTGGAACCATCTTCTCTCTTGTGATTCCGCCATGTTGTCTGGCATCAAAGGAGCTGAGAGGCGGGCAGTGATTGGCATGGGCAGTTGACTGGAGGGGTGTAAAGGACGTTGGTGGCATATGTTCTGGTTTGAGTCCTACGCAGTTGGGTGTGGGGGCATAGGGTGTGTATCCTTGCTTGCCAGCATACACGCGTATGCTCGCTCAATTTCTTTCACAACACACACACACACACACACACACACACACACACACACCACAACACACATACACACAACACAACACACACACACACACACACACACACACACACACACACACACACACACACGTGTGCAAAAACACACACACGTGTGCGAAAACACACACACACACACACACACACACACACACACACACACACACACACACACACACACACGCACGCACGCACACACACACACACACGCGCCGCGCGCGCGCATGCGCGCACAACACAGGCTCACACAAACATATATGGATAAAAGACTCATGGTAGCCAAACGACGTAGATTTTTTCTCCATTTATATGACTATCCTGAAGCACAAAAACATAATGGGCCCAAAACACAATATCCTGACTAAATTACTCTTGTTAAATCACAAAGGCGTTGCATGTGAAACACGTGATTAACATCACCTCAAGCTATGCAGGTTTGTCCAGATCAGAACCAGGGAACTAGTGAATGAATGAATGAAATATTTCCCAAATGGACCACGAACTTCAGTTACGGTCACATCATACCCGATTTTGTGATAATGATATGGTACCTTCCACATGAATGATGAGATCTGCAATCATCACTTAAGCCTCAAAGTTGGTCTAGTACTATATCCGCTAAACCTGATCAAACGAATCACAAAACAAAACACGACGCGTTTCGACCTCTAAGGCCTTCTTCAGGCAAGATAAACAAAAACTTGGGCCAACGAAATGAGAACGGCAATAATTATCCATCAAATTCGCCGCAAGAAGGGCGTTGGATTTTTTTTTGGGGGGTTTTAAATTGTGATATGCTCAGATCTATACAACGCCATAGTTGACATGCATCATCATCAATCAAACAGTCTGGGTTGGAAACGCGTCTATGTGAATGATCTTAATCCAGCTTTCGAAATGCAAGTCAAATGGGGACAATTTGTTTCGCTCCTACCTTCCAGCAATTGAGCAAGAGCAAGAGCAACCATTTGTAATGAATAGTGATTTACATTTATAAGTACGGCTCTCCAGATGAACAAAACACTTTCTGCCGAACGTTTTAGCTGACATGAAACAGGAAATCAACAGGACTACGGTCACAGCCAAACGACGGTTTGCGCGAACAGTTCTTAATTGACCAAAAGCACATTCGATTGATTCCAATTTATAGATATGTGAGATGCTGGCATTTCCGCCATAGGATAGCTGAAGTACAGGACAGCCACTAGCAAGTACGTGCAAACTGCCTGACACAAAGAGGGTGTGGCTTAGTGTGGGGAGTCAGAAGTGGTGTTAGTCTGGGAAGTTAGATAGAAACAGGCCTGGTGGACACGGGTGGCCCCCCGGGAAATGTGTTTTGTTTTATTTGTCCTCCAACTCGTTTTTCCCACCTTTTTTTTGTGCTGTACCCCCCCCCCTTCTTTTTTTTTGTAAACTGTGGGGCTTGTCCTCCTAGTTCTTACACTATCATTTTGTTTCTTTTGAAAATTGACTCATACAAACCATGCGTTGTCTGTGTGTATTTTTTTTAACAGATGGGAAATTGAAGGATTATTTCCCTTGTGATCTGAAATGTTTATGCGTCTGATAAAAGCGTCTTGCGTTTATTCAGCACTAAGGTGTGAGTGCACTGACATTTTAAATCTGCTTTCTTGGCTGCTAGTGGTTTTCAAAAAAAATAAATTAATAGAAAAACACTCGAACCTCCATCCTTTCCTTCCCGATCCCCAACTCTTCCGCTGTGTGTTGTGGTTTGTGTGTTGTGTGTGTGTGTGTGTTGTGATGTGTGTGTTGTGTGTGGGTTTGTGTGTTGTGGTGTGTGTGTGTGTGTGTGAGGAGAGAGAGGAGAGAGAGAGAGAGAGGTGAGAGAGAGAGAGTGAAAAGAGAGAGAAAGTGTGTGTGTGTGTGGTGTGTGTGTGTGTGTGTGTGTGGTGGTGTGTTTGTTGACAACGGTCTCAAGAACGGAACACACAAACACCACGCACGCACACAGCACATGAATGTTTCAGACTAAACTGAAACGAGACGCCATAGGGGACTACGTCCTATACCACTGGGAGAAATAGAGAGATTCCATATATGGCAGCGGAGTTGGGAAAGAACAGGACAGTGCCACAACAGGTCTCAAAACGTATGCTCCATGATGAACGTCTGCTGAACCTTGTGCAGTACTTTGAGCAAGACTACTGGTAGTAAGGCGCAATTTGTCAGAAAGATCGAACATGGGAAAACATATATCTTATGGATGCAACCACCAACCGGAACAAAGATAAAAGGAAATTAAAAGAAAGCTATTACATGTTCTAAAACTGCTTCATTCATTCCTTTATTTTTTTTACAATGATTAAATGCTGCGCTTTCTTCTGCCGCTGCTGCTGCTGCTGCTGCTGAAATATTATCATACAATAACCAAATAATAATGATACAACAACCATAAAACACGATAATAATAGAAAGAAATCATAATAATTACAATAATTGGGGGGGGGATGATGATGATGCTGATGAGGCCGATGATGATGCTAATGATGATGTTGTGTTGATGTTGATGATGATGATGATGAGGATGGATGATGATGATGATGGATGATGATGGTGGATTGGGTGGTGGATTGTTTGGTGGTGATGATGTGATAATGATAATATACTACTAATGTAATGCGATGTGATGAGGATGAGGAGGTGATGTGGTGATGATGAGGAGGAGAGGAGGAGGAGAGTAATGATACTGTCAAGGAGCGTGAAAACCTTCACAAAATAGGCATTAGACGCTTGGAGACAACGGGACATTGTACGTGGTATAACAAATAAGTAATTGACAGTAACCTGGGTACGTTACCACGCAACGGCCGAAGTGGTCGTGATGACAAATCAAACTCTGAGAGAGTTCGGACTGCCCAGTGGCGAAAGGGAAAGGTTGTAACCACTACGACCTCGGGGGCCCCAGTGAGTGCTAAATGCTCGGTCAGCTGAGGTTACTTGTGTAAAACAGTCCAGTTGAAGAGCAGGGGGCCTTGGATATGTTCAGATGGTATTGCAGTGGGTCACTGAGTGGGTTCTATTGTTCAGGCTGGCTGAATGGGTGTGGAGGTTGTAGTAACCCTCCTTAAGATAATTACGTGTAACTGACCACCGAATTCGGCCTGGAATTTTCGATGTTCCATCTGGGGCTAAGTGTGTGTTTCTAATCAATAGGTAGGGGTGTGGTAATGCTGATGTGTGTGGAATGTAGGAGTGGAGATTTCAGGGTTACTGTGCAATAGGGGCTTTGAGAAGCAGCGTGGACAAAGGCATGGCCGAAAGGGGAATCCTTGTTTCCTCCCTATATAAACTGAGGGTGAAACAACGTGTCTGAGAGAACACACCGGTGAGGAGAGAGAGAGAGGCGGAGGAGAGACAGAGAGGTGAGGAGTGAGCGACTAGAGAATGGGCGAGAGGAAAGTGGTCTGGGTGATAGAAGAGACAGCAAGGTCTTAGAGTTAAAGACCAAGCTGGAAGTGAAGGAACTAAGTTTGAAGCCCAGAGGTGGGTGAAGACAGACAAACTGAATTTGAACCAGAGGTGGGTGAAGAAGTCGAGAAGAAGAGTTTCGACGTCCGAGATCCCAGAGACGACACGAAGACCCCCCCCCAAGGGGGGGTCCGTGAGCATGGAGCCAGTCAACCAAGGGCATCACCATAAGCAGTGTGAAGATGACGTAAAGAGACTTTTTTCAAGAACTGTGTGGGTGTGAAAGCGTGGTTGTGTGTTGTGAAAACTGGCAGGTAAGAAGTCTTTTATTATAACCCGGGATTAGGTTGTATTGATCCTTTTATGTTTTGGTATTTATTGTGTGTGATTTTGATTGTACATGATTTATTATAAGTAGCATTGAAATTGTATTTCTTGTTCTCAGTCGAGTTAGAAGAGAAACGGAATGCGTGTCATCCATTCCAGGGAGAGGTGAAATGTTTGTGTTTGTGCGCATGAGGTGCATATGCGTGTATGAGTTGAAACGATACCTTGTGTGTTAAGCCTGACTAATAATACATCAATTAGTGCACTTAAGCAATCCCATCACGATTTCCCCCGGCCTGGACAAAGTGGCGAGCCTGCCAGGATTGCATGGCACAAATTAGTTTCAGGAGGAGGAACAAAGTGAGTACTAGTGTAGTACTGGGGCGAAGCGGTCCACTAAAGGCTATTTTTGATTAGCTCTTTCTAATTATTTCCTTTAGTTCTTTGAGTGTTGAGTATTACTTGGGTGTAGGGTGGTTGTATAATCAAAGGTCGTTTCCAGAGAAACGAAGAACGTTGGGTTCTAGTCTTCACTCTCACAGAAGCTTGGTTTACGATTAAGGCTCCTTTGTGTGGAACACTAACAGGTTAGTGTACTCGTAAACGTTTAGGTAAACTGTTTACTGACTTTTCGGGTTTATATGGGTAAACTGGTTTAGTTGGGGCTAAAAACATATCACGAAAAAGAAGATGCTGAGGAAAGTTTTACCCCCATAGAGAAACTAGTTAAGTTTGGGGAAAGAACTGGGATATACAGGAGATGAGCTGCGGTATTGAGTTCATTGAAATCAGCAGATAAGACTGAGCGAGATGAAAGGGGCTCTGTGAAAGAAGGAAAGGTTTGAAAAGGAACAGCTCGACGCTGTCAAAAGAAAACTCGGATGCGAGGTGAGAGACTAGACTCGAAAATGCTGCGACGTAGGCGGAATGCAGATGCAAGAGTGTGCAGCTGCCAGAGCAAGAGCAGTGCAGAGAGTGCAAGCTGACAGAGCAAGAGCTGTGCAGAGAGTGCAGCTGCCAGTGCAGCCGAGGGCGAGAGCAGAAGCGGAATCAGAGATTCTAGCCAAATCAAATGGTGTTGTGGAAAGAATAAAATTGAAAATCGTAGTGAAATCGCCAACCAGTTCTGAGTCAGTAGGGCCGCAGGACTAAGTTGCGCCACTCGACTAAACTCCCCACTGTTCAGAGAAGAAACTGATTCGATCGATGCATATATCAGTCGGTTTGGAATCGTTTGCCGAGCACGAGGGCTGGCCCGAAGATAACTGCGGCAATAACCTGTTGCCTTGATGACGGTTGTGCGTTACACTCAGTATCACCCTAACCAAAGGTGTTCAGAAATTTTTGACAAGGTGAAAACAGGCGGCGCTAAAGGCATATTGGATTGACTGAAGAACGGTTGTAGGCGTAAGTTTCGCGAGGCGAGAATCGAACTGGGTGGCAACATACACACAGTTCGGAGTTAGGCTGGACCACTATTTCAACAAATGGTAGTAGACACTTAGTGGAAGAAGTGACAGTGATTGTGAAGGCCTCAAGACATGGTGATAAGGGAACAGATACTTGATGGTATTTGGACGGGCCCACTCACCAATCCTCATTAAGGAAAAAGGTGCAACCACAAGAGCTGAGGTAATGGAGAGCTGAGACATACCGGGAAGCGAGGGTGATTTGCTAGAACAAGAGGATAGCCTGTGGAAGCATATATCAGAGGACAGAGGCAAGCAATGACTCACGCAATGGAGTCAGCAGTACCACACCCGCTAGGCCCACAGCGTCCACGTGAGCCAAAACAAGGGTTGAAAACCAATAGCCCGTGGCTAGGAATGAAGCGTACACTGTTTCTGTGTTTTAAGTCAGGGGCACTTGGCTAGAGACTGCATATTTAAGTCACAGAAGGGCAGCGCAATGAGGGTCAGGCAAGGGAAGGGGTTCAGGTAGAAAAGTGATGGAACAAGATGGACCAGGGTTATTTTGTCTGGATTGTGCTGTGGTGTTCACCGATTCATGGGCGATATAACATGGATGTGCACAAAAGGCAGGAGTAGGGGATAAATGTGTTTAATGTCATTAGAGGACTTGGGTGAACTGGTGTTATGGTGAAGGATAGTCCCTGGTTGAGACGGGGACAATTCACAGGTATAAAACACAGAGGTGTAGACAAATAGATGGAACAATAGCAGAATTCAAAACGGCACTGGTGTTGATTGATACACCATTCTATAGTGGATTAGTAAGGCGTTTGCTGTCCAAAGGCCGCCGTTTTTGATCTGGTGATCGGAAACATTCCCAGGGGCACGTGGGTATGGGAAAAACCCTGACGCTGACTTCGTTGTCGAATCAGAGAAAAGGAATCACGTTGAGGGGAAAAGGCCCCAGGCAGGCAATAACACTCCAGAAAGCCACTGGAGCGTGCTCCGGGTGAGCTAACCCACTCACTTACGAGCAGAACCAAAAGGGGCGATTACTCGCTAGAAAATGTTTAGGCTCGCTACACAGGACAAAAGAAAGGTGTGAATGAGGGTACATTGGGTTTGAGTTAGACAACAACGCATATTGTACTCGACATTTACTCATTGCGACTCGGGAGAAAAACGATGAAAGAAGAATAAGAAGCAGGATCGTCTGTACCTACGAACGCAGAAATGCGGTGATGTCCCGGCCATCAATCATGTGACGTTCAGGCCTCGGGCCATCGCGGGTTAGAAAGGCCACACAAAAGGTTGTTGACGCAAGAGAAAGAGTACTACTGGCAGGTATCCTGGGGTGATGTTCAGGCGTTTCTGTTCACATTGCTACACTGTCGCGGGTACGGACAACGTGGTTAGTGAGTGAAGAAAGGTGACGGACCGTTGGCCAAAATAAAATGGTCGGGCGATATGTCGCGTAGTGGTGCGTGTGTCTTTTGCAGAGTCGTGTATGCGTGGACGTGGCTGATTGGGCCACGTGTATGAAGAGAAGGGGAGAAATATTCCGTAGAAACATATGGTTTTTACAGGCCACACGATTTGAGCTGGTTGGAGATTTCAGATTTATGTTGTTATTTGCTTTGATAGTGTGTATGTATTGATGTCTCTATAAATTTTGTTGCATAGACAAATTTGCGTGCGTTCTCTGGTGTCTAAGTAGGCTGTATGAGAGGGCCGATATTTGACTGGTTTTAAATGGGGGAAAAGGAAAAAGTATGTGTTTCATCTCCTTGAATGTTAAGTTTTAGCCAATGAGGGCATTGTCTTCGGTGGTGGAATTGTCAAGGAGCGTGAAACTCTCACAAAAGGCATTAGCGCTTGGAGAAAAGGGGAATGGTACGTGGTTACAAATAAGTAATTGACAATTATCCTGGGTACGTTACCCACCGCACCACGGGCCGAAGTGGTTCAGTGACAAACAAACACTTAGGAGAGGTTCGGACCTGCCAGTGGCGAAAAGGGGAAGGGTTGTAACACTACGACCTCGGGTCCCAAGTGAGTGCTAAATGCTGGTCAGCTGAGGGTGTTCTTGTGTAAACCAGTCAGTGAAGGAGCAGAGGGGGCCTTGGATTTGTTCAGATGGTATTGCCGTGGGTCACTGTGTTGGTTTATTGTCAGGCTGGCTGAATGTGGGTGGTGGTTGTAGTAACATCCTTAAGATATTAATGTGTTAACTGACCACCGAAAGTCGGCGGAATTTTCGTATGTCCATCTGGGGTAAAAGGTGTGTTTGCTTAATCAATTAGGTAGGGGGGTGTGTTAATGCTGATGTGTGTGGAATGTAGCGATTGGAGAATTCAGGGTACTTTGTGAACTAGGGGCTTTAGAAGCAGGTGGACAAAGGCATGGCCGAAGGGGGAATCATCTGTTCCCTCCTATATAAACTGAGGGAGAAACAACGATGTCTGGAGAAACAAACACCAGGATGAGAGAGAGAGAGAGGCGGAGGAGGACCAGAGAGGAGAGGACAGTGAGCAGGACAGAGAAAGGGTCTCGAGAGAATCGTGGTTGGGAGATAGAAGAGACAGCAAGGTCTCTTAGAGTTAAAGGACAAGCTGGAGAGAAGGGAAACTAAGTTGAAGCCCAGAGGAGGGTGGAAGAAAGACAAACTGAATTTGAACATGCGGTGGTGAAGAGACGAAGAAGAAGAGTTCGACGTCGAGATCCAGAGACGACCACGAAGACCCGTCCTGATAGCCTGGTAGCCAGTCAACCAAGGGCATCACCATCATGCGTGCTGGAAGAAGTCGCTAAAAGAGACTTTTTTCAAGAACTGTGGTGTGGTGTGAAAGAATGGTTGTGGGTGTGAAAACCTGGCCAGGTAAGAAGTCATTTTTATTATACACCGGGATGAGGATGTATTGATCTTTTATGTTTGATATTTCATTTGTGTGTAGATTTGAATTGTACATGATTAATTATAAGTAGCATAGAAATTGTATTTCTTGTTTCGTGGTTAGAAGAGAAACGGAAATGCGTGACATCCATTCCCAGAGAGAGGTGAAGTTTGGTAGTGCGCAATGAGTGTGCATATGCGTGTATGAGTGCAAACGATACCCTTGCGTGTGTTAAAGCGAGTGACTATTAATACATCAACTTAGTGCCACTTAAGATACATCTCGATTTCCCCCGTCCTGGTACGATACTAAGGATGATGGGATAAGAGTATATATATATGGTAATGTTGATGATGATGATGATGATGATGATGATGATGATGATGATGATATGAAGAAGAAGAAGAAGAAGAAGAAAGAAGAAGGAAGAAGAAGAAGAAGCGAAAAAAGAAGAAGAAGAAGAATAGTAGGAGTAGTAGTAGTAGTAGTAGTTAGTAGTAGTATTATAGTAGTAGTAGTAGCAGCAGCAGCAGCAGCATGAGCAGTAGTAGTAGTAAGTAGAAGTTGGAGTAGTAGTAGTAGTAGTGTAGTAGTAGAAGAAGAAGAGAGAAGAAAGAAGAAGAAGAGAAGGATGGGATGACGATGAAGACCAGACGTACGATATTTTCTGCATGGAATATCAAACAAGCCCTCCCATGTAAACCTTTCACTGCTTGCGCATTAAACCTCATCGTATTTCTTCCAAGCAGTGGGCGGATGGTGAGATGCCCCGAGAGAGCATCTAGATGACTTTAGCGCATGGTCCGCAGACTGTCAATCGCAGTGCATTAAAAACATCCCTACACAATTGCGCAAAGGCTCCATTGACAGATCAGTTCTGATGCGTTCTTAAAAGTAAAAATCCATTTCCCGGTTCACCGTTTACGTCAAGGGAAAAAAAAAAGCAGTTTGCCGCAAGGGAGTGGGGGGGGGGGGGGGGGGGGGGGGGGGGGGGAGGGGGGGGAGGGGGGGGGAAGCGATTGTAGGAGTTGGCACTAGTTATAGCCTGCACAGGTCACGGAAGCTTCACGACAATAAGACTGACTGAAAAGAGAGAGCGAGAGAGAGGCGAGAGAGAGAGAGAGAGAAGCGAAGAGAGAGAGAGGAGAGAAGAGACGACAGAAGACAGACAGACAGACAACAAACAGAAACAGAGAGAGAGAGAGAAGACAGACACAAGACAAACAGAGAGAGAGAGAGAGAGAGCGAGAAGATGAGAGAGAGAGGACCTGAGAGAGACAGAGAGAGAGAGACAGAGAGAGAGAGAACAGACAGACGGTTTATCAGAAAAATGAGACAGAGAGTGTGAGAGACCCAGAGTTGAGAGGAGATGGAGGAGAGGAGAGAAGACGAGATGAGAGGTGAGAGAGAAAGAGAGAGAGGAGAGGGGAGTGTCTAATACACAGATTCTCGTCTGGCTGCTAAAGGTTATGTTTAAAAAAAAAAAAGATGACTTCTGAATTTGGCATTCCTAGATGCGTGGTTGTCTGTCTAACGGTCGTAAGCACCAAAGCATCTCAGAGAAACTATTTCGTGAAAGGCGTTACAAAGATTGTGTGTCCTTTATTCCTTTATTGAATGATGCAACATGCGTTGCGACCACAAGGATGCAAGAATGAAGTTTTCTTTCCCCCCCAACGAACCCACCCCCCCCCCCCCCACCGCCCTCTCTCTATTGGAGAGCCGTTTGGCAGTCGGAGGGAATAATCGATGACACACTTAAAGTTTGAAGAGATCAGGAAGATGATGAGGAGGAGTGAGGAGGAGAGAGTGGAGAAGGGGGTGGGGCGTCGAAGGGGGATGAAAAGCAAGAATGCTCCTCTCACGGTCCTCCCCCCCCCCCCCCCAACACACACACACTAATCGTCCCGTTTCCTTATTCTTTATGTCTCCACTTTCAGTCCAGCCTCAACCTCAGCTACCCAGTCTCTCTCTCTCTCTCTTCTCTCTCTCTCTCTCTCTCTCTCTCGCTCTCTCTCTCCTCTCTCTCTATCTCTCTCTCTCTCTCTTCTCTCTCTCTCTCTCCCCTCTCTCTCTCTTCTCTCTCTCTGTTTTTGTTTGTTTGTTCCGTTTTGATTAGAGAATGGTGTCCATGAATTTGTGAATTCAAATTGTTTGGACGCTGATTTTCTATTTTATTTCTGTATGTACATACTTGCCTTCCCTATATTATATATATATATATTCTATATATAGGTTTCATTTCGTCTATGGCTGGTGGTGATCGCCTGATTTGAAACGTAGGTGTTTTTGTCCTATTTTTATTGCATTTGGGCTCAGAAAAAAAAGAGAAAAAAGAATGCTTTCCATCTCATATTATGTAAATTTTCTGTTTTTCTAGTAATTTTTTTTTTATATATGATGCGGATTAGAAAACGGTATTTTTTTGTTGCTGCCTAATATTAGTTTCCCCTCCCATTTTTAAAAGCCTTCAGGCAACAGTGCTCAAACGTGAGGAGCGATTAAGATCAGTATATTTAAATGCCTGAAACAATTTTTTATTACAGTGTCAAACCGTACCCACTTGGGAATGAGCAACATAGTAAAAATCAAGTATTAAAAGGAGGTGCTAAAAATTATCTACAAATATCGTTTCAAGCAGCCGCCGTCGTCCAGGAGAAGTTTGGGTTACCACCGCCGATGTTATATAGGTGTGAGGCCGGTTGAAGCATTGTTTTTGCGTTGCGGGTTGAGTGCACGTGTTTTTTTTTTTTTTGGGGGGGGAGGGGGGGGGGGTCAAGTTGTTGTACGGGGTTTGTGTTCAACTAACATACGATTTCCATTATGCCTGCAGTTATTTATATTTCTGTTTTAGTATTAAGAGTTGCTAAGTGGGGTTTTATAGTATTAAGCCATTTTTCAGTTAGGCATTAAGTTGCCTCTTTTTGAAATATTGCTGTATTGGTGATGCCCTTTTTCTGATTTTTCAGGATATGTTATAGTTTATTTTTGCGTTTTTATGTTCAAATGTTATTTGACTCATTCAGAAAAACCGTATACACTGCAAAAATGAACCCTGGATCATGAAAACTCGACAGAAATTCAACATTTACATAAGACCATGTGATCATATGATGGTTTGCAGAAAATGTGAACTGGTGGATTATTCATGCTGTCCAAAACATCAAGAAAAAACTCGGAAAACAAGTCGGATTATAACAGAGATGAGGGCCTTGCTGCACTATCCAAAACATCCAAGAACCATCGAAAACAAGAAGAAAGAACTATGCAAAATCTTCCCAAACCACAACTTAAAGATTACCATTGAAGACATAATAAATAGGTAGTGAACTACTTAGACAAAAAAACTGGATATCAAAACAATCACTAATATAAAACCATACAAGAAACCCAACGATACACATCTGTATGTTCACTCCACAAAAGTACCATCCACCATCTGTATTAAAGACTATACCCCACGGCATTAAACAAGAGACTATCAAATCTGTCATGACAGATGTGAGAGAGTGTTTCAACAATGCAGCAGTAGAATACCAGGAGGCACTACAAAGAGTGGAATAAAATTACAAATTGCAATCAACCCAGACAAAACAAAAACAAAAGCAAGAAAATAGGAAAAGAAAAATTCATATGGTATTAAGCCCCATACCGACGGGAAATCAAAACAAAATAGGAAAGAATTCTTCAAAATCTAACAACTTCTTTCCCAAAAAGAACACAAAACTGGTCCAAAATATTTAACAAAAAACACTGTCAAAACTATCGTACTCATGTATGCCCAACCCTCAAAAACCTAAAATTGACGAATCCAACAAATGAAAATTCAACAAAGCAAAGAAGGGGTGAAGAAAGGAAAACTTGCAATTGCACCAAAAAGAGCAGATGCCCACTAAACAATAATTGCCTTCACAACCACCATTGTATACAGGCTACTGTGGACATCAGAAAACTCTGAGGGATCCACTGATAACCACTTCAAAACCAGATATGCAAACACAGTCATTCAACAATGTGTAAAATACAAAACCATACTGAATTGAGCAAATACATTTGAAACTTAAAAACGCCAAAAAATAAACTTATTAACATATCCTGGAAAATCATTAAAAGGCCATCACCATACAGCAATATTTCAAAAAGATGCAACTTATGCCTAACTGAAAAATGGCTAATACTATGTAAACCCCACTTAGCAACTCTTAATACTAAAACAGAAATAGTAATAACTGCAGGCATAAATGGAAATCGTTGTTAGTGAACACACCCCGTACAACAACTTAAACCCCCCCTCCCCCCCCAAAAAAAAAAAAACACGTGCAATCAACACGCACGCAAAAACAGCTACAACCGGGCCTCACACGCTATATAACATCGGCGGTGGGTAACCCAAACTTCATCCTGACGATAGCGGCTTGCTTGAAACAAATTTGTAGATAATTTTAGCACTCCTTTCTTTTAATACTTGTTTTTACTAATGTTGCTCCCCAAGGGGTTGAGCACTGTATAAAATTGTTTCAGGCATTTTAAATATACTGATATATATATATATATATATATATATCTATATATATATATATATATAATATATATATATAACTAATAAATTCCAAGGATAAGTAACCCAGCACCATTCCGGCAACTTACAGAGCAGCTTGGGTTGCAATGACTGCAAGAAATATTGAATTATAAACAAAGCTTGCTCTTATGTCTCAGATTGAAGAAACAGGGGGAGACAAGCATCCACATCTGCAGATAATCTGTTAGTTAGGCAGAGTTATCTACCACTGCAGATATGAATGCTTATCTCCCCTATTTCTTCAATCTAAGACATGAGAGCAAGCTTTGTTTATAATTTAATATTTCTTGCAGTCATTGCAACACCAAGCTGCTCTGTAAGTTGCTGGAATGGTGCTTGGTACATATCCTTGGAATTTATTATGTTTGTTGTAATTTAGTCCCTTGCGGATTCATTCCAAGAACTGGCCCTCAGCACTTGTGTCCTAAGAGGTTATCTTTTTATATTTTCTACTTTTCACAAGAAAATAGAGCTTGTTTTGCTCTTTCATGATTTTCTTTTGCTTCTTAGGTGGGACCTTTTGGGTTTGGTTTTTTGAAAACTCAACAAACATACTACTGTATTGCACACCAGCCTTTTCTGGGATAGCATTCGTTTAAAACCGAAAAGGCAGAGGAGTCAAATTACCACTTTCCGCGGTCACTGAGGAGAAACAATCGGGTTTCGAAATATCGGTATCTTACCCCGGAGTTATATGTTAGTGAGTTTCCCTCCCTATTGGAGATTGTCTCCCCCTTGGAGACTATAAGCTTGCTGAAGGCTCATTTTGAAAGCATTTATTTTATTTTTCCCCATTCACCCACTCAAGCACATACTGTCCGTAAGGCAGAATTATCTACCACTGCAGACATGAATGCTTATCTCCCCCTATTTCTACAATCTAAGGCATAAGAGCAAGCTTTGTTTTATGATTCAATATATATATATATATAGATCAGTATATTTAAGTGCCTAAAACAATTTTTTAAGTGCTCAAACCCCTTGGGGAGCAACATTAATTAAAACAAGTAAAAAGAGGAATCTTAAAACTATAAAAAAAGATAGTTTTAAGATTCCTCTTTTTACTTGTTTTAATTATATATATATATTGTTATCAGAAAAGTTTCAAGCTGTGCAATATATATGATGTCACAGACACGAAGGACGTTGTTATCAGAAAAGTTGTCAAGCTGTGCAAGTGTGTGTGGGGCCTGCGTGCAAGTGTGTGTTTGTGTCTGTATGTGTGTGAAGAGCAAGCAAGCAAGCCAGAGAGAGAGAGAGAAAGAGAGAGAGAAGATATGATGTCACAGACACGAAGGACGTTGTTATCAGAAAAGTTGTCAAGCTGTGCAAGTGTGTGTGCGCCTGCGTGCAAGTGTGTGTTTGTGTGTGTATGTGTGTGAAGAGCAAGCAAGCAAGCCAGCGAGAGAGAGAGAGAGGGGCAGAAAGAGAGAGAGAGAGAGACAGAGATGGAGAGAGATATACAGACAGACAGACAGAGAAAAAAGAGACAGAAAGTGACAGAGAGAGACACATAAACAGACAGACAGACAGACAGTAAAGAGCCAGAGGGGCTGACAGCTGGATACACTGACAGACAGACAGCAGGCAGAGAAAGAGAGCTACCAAAATCAACAAGATTAAACTCTTAGAGCCAACAAACGTGCAGACTCTGTCAAAAAGACACCGACCCTCGCCCCCCCCCCCCCCCCCCCCCCCACCTGCATTCACCCAAAGGAACTCTCCTCAGCCTCTTCTTTCCCCCCTGTCCCCTCACCTCTGTAGAATCTTCCTCCTAACCCCCCCCCCCCCCCTCCCTCCCCTCCATCCATGACAGATTTCTGAGCGTTGTTTTCTTCAAAGGAGTTGGATGGTTGGCAGCAATTGACAAGGCCATCCACACAAGTGCTGTGATGGACGTGGGTGGCATTGTTTTGGATGGGTCTTTACGGTTGGATGTTGCATTCAGTTTCTTAGGCTGTACACATGCATTGCTCTCTAAACTTTTTCACAGG
>CM031613.1:77647770-77650270 GCA_018398815.1 Conus ventricosus | reverse complement strand
TCAATGCGGATCCACCCGAAAAAAGGTAATGGCTCTGTAACATAACACCCTCAGCTCCATTCTGTCTGTCTACCAAGTTTTGTGACAATGAGTGAAAGATACCCTTTTACCCCATCTTGTGCACCAACCAAACCAACCAACACAACGAAACGAACCCACAGACGCCGTGGAGGGGGAAAAAATCCTACACTAGAACTTCATCAGGGGAGGTAACAATAGCCAGAGCTCCACAGAGAAAGCTTGGGAGGGCATGGAGCAGTCATGTGGCAGATCCATGGGGCTCTCGATGACAGGGAAACAGATGGAGAGACCAGGAGAGGGGGTATGGGTGGAGTTGGTGGGGTTTGGGGGTGGGAGGGAGGGGGGCGGGGGTGGACAGAGGTATGAGATGAGCAAGTGCTATGGTCATGATCTGGATGAATGGATCTTTTGTTTGACGTGTGTGTGTGTGTGTGTGTGTGTGTGTGTGTGTGTGTGTGTGTGTGTGTGTGTGTGTGTGTGCGTGCGTGCGTGCGTGCGTGCGTGCGTGCGTGCGTGCGTGCGTGCGTGCGTGCGTGCGTGCGTGCGTGCGTGGTGGTGTGTGTGTGTGTGTGTGTGTGTGTGTGTGACACAGAGAGAGAGAGAGAAGAGAGAGAGAGACAGAGAGATATAGAGAGAGCAGAAGAGAAGGAGAGAGAGACAGAGAGGGACAAGAGAGAGAGAGAGAAGAGAGAGAGAGAGAGAGAGAGAAAAGGAGCAGGCAAGGAGGTGAGAGAAAGAGAAAGGAGGGAGAAGGTGGGAGGGGAGACGAGAGAGAAGAGGGGGAGAAGGAGGGATGGAGAGAGGGAGATGGAGGGTGGAGTAGAGGAGGAGAGAGAGAGAGAGAGAGAGAGAGAGAGAGAGGAGGAGAGGAGGGAGATGGAGGATAGAGAGGAGAGAGAGGAGGAGAGGGAGAGAAGAGGAAGAAGAGAGAGAGAGAGAGGAGGAGAGGAGAAAGAAGGGAGGAGAGGAGAGGAAAGAGGAGGAGAGAGAGAGAGAGAGAGAGAGGAGAGAGAGAGAGAAGAGAGTGAGAGAGAGAGAGAGAGAAGAAGAGGAGAGGAGGAGAGAAGAAGAAGGGAGGAGCGAGAGAGAGACAGAAGAGAGAGAGAGAGAGAGAGAGAGAGAGAGAGGAGAGAGAGAGGAGAGAGAGAGAGGGGGGGGGGGGGGGGAGAAGGGAGAGAGAGAATAGTGATTAATCAACGTACATACAAATACAAACATAAACACGCACACATTCACTGGTGCGCGAGCGCGCATACAAACACTTCGTGCACACACACACACACACACACACACACACACACACACACACACACACCAGAAGAGAACAATCCAATCCATGCCATTACGTCACGTCTCCAGGCCAACTGGATGAAACGCGGACAGACAAGACAGTAAGAAATCAGGGGGAGACCAACAAGAAAACCCTGACGTCAAAGGCGGCTTTGTGAAACAGGAAGCGGAAACTAAACGGAGCAAGGGGGAAGAAGAACAGAAAAACAGGGGACTCAAGTGGGCCCTAATTGGGGAGTGGGGTGGGGGGTGGGGGTGTACGGGTGATGAATGGGGGTGGGGGAGGGGGGGAGAGAATGGCGGTGGTGGTGGTGGTGGTGGTGGGGAGAGAATGTGGATGAAGAGTTGATCAGGTTCAAGAAGCTTGTGGAGGGGAGAGAGGGCGTGACTGGTGGCAGAGAGAGAGAAAGAGAGAGAGAGAGAGAGAGAGAGAGAGAGAGAGAGAGAGAGGAGCGAGAGAGAGAGAGAGAGAGAGACAGACAGACAGACAGACAGAGACAGAGACACAGAGAGACAAAGGCTGAAATTTTATATGGCACACACCCCACTTAAATAAGAGGGGAGAGAGAGAGAGAGAGAGAGAGAGAGAAGAGAGGGGAGAGAGAGAGAGAGAGAGAGAGGGTGCGAATACAAGATTCTGTCTTTGACGACTCTGCACAATATAGGCCAATGATGGCTTAAAAGCACATCATTTAGTAAATCTTGGTAAAACTTGAGAGAGAGAGAGAGAGAGAGGAGAGAGAGAGAGAGAGAGAGAGAGAGAGAGAGAGAGAGAGAGAGAGAGAGAGAGAGAGAGGCAGAGACAGCCTTAAAGAAGACTTTTAAAGAAACCAATCTTTTTTTAAAGCGTGCATGTTGTTCACCACATACAGCGCACACAGCAGATGTCATTATATGCTAACTCTCAACTTGTACTAAAAACACATCACAACGCAACGAGAGTCAAACAAACAACCAACCATGGGAGGAAAACACCTAAAGTCTCTTTCAACCCTGTTCCGGCCTGGAAGACGAACATCATCAAGACCCCCCCCCCCCCCCCCCCCCTCCCCCCCCCCCCCCCCCCTTAACCCGCTGCCGACCAGTGTAGTCTGGAACAGACAGAAATCACGTCGACTGCATCTTGTGTCTGGCATCCGTCAGGAGAGAAAAGTCCCTGGCACCTTGGCCAGGTGTCTGTTCACCCTGA
>CM031613.1:77620270-77642770 GCA_018398815.1 Conus ventricosus | reverse complement strand
TTTATCTCCCCTGTCTCCTCCGCCTATCCCTGGACGGGACAGCTCAGGACACACGTCATTTGTCAGCCACGTGCTGACCCCAGTCCACCGATGATGGGGTTTGTTGATGATGACACGACAGCTCAGGACACACGTCATTTGTCAGCCACGTGTTGACCCTAGTCCACCCATGATGGGGTTTGTTGATGATGACACGACAGCTCAGGACACACGTCATTTGTCAGCCACGTGTTGACCTAGTCCACCCGTGATGGGGTTTGTTGATGATAGCAAGTAAGGGTGTGCTCATCATCGTGCTTGCGCAGAACATTCACAGTGGATATGCAGAGAGAGAGAGAGAGAGAGAGGAGAGGAGAGAGAGAGAGAGAGAGAGAGAGAGAGAGATTCAAATCCGAATATTTGTCTCTTTTTTTACAAGAAAAATGTAAAACGAAGAAAAGATTCTGACGGCTGTCATTTGGGGGTATTGAAACAAATAAGCACAAAACAAACAAACAAACAAACAAACAATACACGAAATCAAGCTTGAAAGGGTCTCAGATTTGTATGTATGTTAAGTTCTTCTGCAAGCTGATATGGATGGGACCCCAAACCCTGACCATTGGGGTTCCTGTTAGACTTCTCTGCCCACACTCTCCGTTCTTCGCGGGACACCCGCCCGCGCAGTGCACACACACACACACACACACACACACACACACACACACACACACACACACACACACACACACACACACACATACAGAGGAATGGCCATCTCGCTCAGTGCACACACAGAGAGAAATGACCACCGGCGGTTTGCTGACAAGACAACCAGATGAAGTTCCTGCATCCCATTTCTTTTCTTTGTTTACTTCTGTGACCCGCCTCTCCCCACCCACCCTCCCCCCTCAACCCCGTCTTCACGTCTTCTTACCATTGGGAGGGGGGGAGGTGTGGTGGTTATTCTTTTTCTTCAGTCACCCCGCCCCCTCCTTGTTTCAGTCCTGTCATCATTCTCCCTCCTTTCTTTCTTGGGTTCTGCAATTCTTTTTCTCCACTTTTTTTTTTCAGTTGCGTATTTCTTCCTCCTCCTTTCTTCAATTCTGTTGTACTCCTAAGAGTGGTCCACGGTCACATAGTACAAGAGCTGTTTGCCCGCAGAGTTGACGGTCGTGACTTTGAACCGCATGTGGGTCTGGACTTTTTTTCAGCTTGGAAACCCCCCCCCCCCCCCACCCCCACCCCCCTCTGTCCACCAAGCAGACCATGGATATCGAATTCAGTTCAGGGAAGGCTCAATGTGGGGCAGAAGGAGGAGGATGGGCACCGCTTTCCATCATGTTGTGCCCTAGACCAGGTGAATTTCTGACAGTTCGGTGCTCCTATAGCTGATAGGCTATGGGCACTTTTACCAGTCCTGTGGCTGATAGGCTATGGGACCTTTTACCAGTCCTATGGCTGATAGGCTATGGGACCTTTTACCTGTCCTGTGGCTGATAGGCTATGGGACCTTTTACCAGTCCTGTGGCTGATAGGCTATGGGACCTTTTACCTGTCCTGTGGCTGATAGGCTATGGGACCTTTTACCAGTCCTGTGGCTGATAGGCTATGGGACCTTTTACCAGTCTGTGGCTGATAGGCTATGGGACCTTTTACCAGTCCTGTGGCTGATAGGCTATGGACCTTTTACCAGTCCTGTGGCTGATAGGCTATGGGACCTTTTACCAGTCCTGTGGCTGATAGGCTATGGACACTTTTACCATTCCTGTGGCTGATAGGCTATGGCACTTTTACCATTACTGTGGCTGATAGGCTATGGGCACTTTTACCAGTCCTATGGCTGATAGGCTATGGACACTTTTACCAGTCCTATGACTGATAGGCTATGGTACCTTTTACCAGTCCTATGACTGATAGGCTATGGACACTTTTACCAGTCCTATGACAGATAGACTATGGACACTTTTACCAGTGCTATGACTGATAGGCTATGGGCACTTTTACCAGTCCTATGACTGATAGACTATGGACACTTTTACCAGTCCTGTGGCTTATTAGGATATGGGAACTTTTACCAGTCCTGTGGCTGATAGGCTATGGGAACGTTTACCAGTCCTGTGGCTGATAGGATATGGGAACTGTTACCAGTCCTGTGGCTTATAGGCTATGGGAACGTTTACCAGTCCTGTGGCTGATAGGATATGGGAACGTTCACCAGTCCTGTGACTGATAGGATATGGGAACTTTTACCAGTCCTGTGGCTGATAGGCTATGGGAACGTTTACCAGTTTAACCCTTTTGCTTTCTTCGGTTATGTTTTTCTTCCTCTTTTCTCCCTTTTTTTCTTTTTATATTTATTTAAATTTTCAGGCTCTTGAATTCTGTCTTATTTTTTCTCTTTCTTGTGTTCTGCCTTTTCTGTCTTTTTTTAAAGATGTCTCTCTCTCTCTCTCTCCTCTCTCTCTCTCTCTCTCTCTCTCTCTTCTCTCTCTCTCTCTCTCTCTCTTTCGCCGTCTATGCACCTACCTCCCCATCTTCCTTTATTTTGGGGGAAAGGGGGTCAAGCCAATTTATCAATGTGTTCCTCTTGTTCTGTTTCTTGCTCTCACTTTTTAGTGGTTATTTCTCCTTTCTTTTTTCCATTTTAAAGTAAGTTCTCTTTCCTTTTTTTCTCATTTCTTCTTAGATTAAAAAAATAAAATTCAGTTTCTCCACAGTCTGTCATGGAGGAAGGAAAGGAAAGTGCATTCACACACACACACACACACACACACACACACACACACACACACACACACACACACACAAAACACACCACACACACACACACACACACACACACACACACCCCACACACACACACACACACACATAAAAAACAAAACACACACATACACACACAAAGATGCTCTCTCTCTCTCACTCTCTCTCTCTCTCTCTCTCTCTCTCTCTCTCTCTCTTTCTCTCTCCCCTTGTTTTTCTCCCTTTCTTAGCCCTGAATTTCTTTAGTGTCAGGCCCACCCTCTTTCCTATGATTTCTCCTGTCCCCAAGGTTTATGGACTCTATGATAAGGGTACAGGTGCTGTGCAGCATGAGTTTGTGCACACGCATCGACATCATACGAAGGTAAATTGAACTGAAGTGCACCTCTGCCACCCCGCCCACTCACAGTCTTCTTTCCCCCTTTCCTTTTCCTTCTATTTCACGTTCTCTCAGATATATCCTAACATGCTGTCGGTTGTAATGGACAATACGTATCTCTGTGAGCTGGAAGTGGAGAAGGCTGTTATCCGAGTTGAAACGGCAGGGGAGAGAGAGAGAGAGAGGAGAGAGAGAGAGAGAGAGAGAGGAGAGAGTGAGAGAGAGAGAGAGAGAGGAGAGAGAGAGAGAGAGAGAGGAGAGCATTACATTTGAAAATTCGCTGATCATAGCGTATCACCTGATGCCCACTCACATTTATGTTATGTGAAATGTGAGAATGTATGCTTTAAAGTGGCGGGTGATTTCAATCAACGTTTTGAAAAAAAAAAAACCTGAAACGAACGAATGAACCAAACGTATATACATCAAATTACCATGGAATGAGAAAAAAAAATATCAAAAACAAAAACAAAAACACGACGTGCTGTACACGAAATATGATTTTAAAAAATCTGTTGGATTCATTTTTTGAAACTTTTGAAAAAATAATGCAGTACCTTTTTACAGAACGCAGGTATTTTCATTCTCCCATGCCTGTGCTAATGCCTGCCTCACCAACAGTCGCCCCTCCCTCCACAAGAAAACAGAAAAAAACCAGCAACAAACAAACAAACAAAAATCAAGAAACAAACAAACAAACGAAAACTGTTGGTTGGTTAGCTTTTAGATTCTGTAAACAATCAATAGGCTTTAATTAAAGCACCATACATGTAAAAGTATGCTGGGATGAAAGCAGAAGCAGTTCATATATTAAGGAAAAATGTGAACATTTGTCGTTTTATTCAAGGACCATGTCAACACACACCACAAAAGATGCAGCAGAAGTGTCTGCCTCCATAGTTTCTGACGCAGATTAGGAGGTGACTTTTCTCTCCTCCAAAGTTCATCCCAATCTCTATCCCAGCCCTGGATAAAAAGAGTCATTACCTATGACAGAGAAGTGTGATGAGTAGAAGGAGAATGGGACGGTGGGGGTGGAGCTAAACGAGACCAGCCCACCCCAGAATCTGGTTAAGCGGGGAGACGATCCAGTCAGACAGGCGTAAATTGCGTCCCTTTACAAGATGCCCTGCTCTTGGGAAACCCCTCAATGCGGGAGAGCACCAATTTCCCTCTCCGATAGCCAGAGCCCCGCTAAAGGGGTAGGGGGGGAAAGAAGGGGGAAAAACCAAAACCCTTTCTCCGATAGCCCGGGAGCCCCCCGCTGAGACGGGTAGGGAGGGAGAAGGGGAGAGAACAGATAAATTTGTTCAACCCCCACTTTTTTCACCCCCGGGTTTTTTTTTGGGCGAAAGGGGCCCTTTTAAAAACCCGCCTTTTCCTGTGGCGGGGGGGGAGGGGGGAGAGAGGAAATCCCCGGGCAGACAGACAAAAAGAGGGGGACAGAGGAGAAAAGACGGGAACCGACAGAGAGGCGGGCAGCGGGACACAACACAACACACACAAACACACTTAAAACCCCAAACACAACACACCCACACAACACGCAAATTTTTAAAAAAATTTTTCCCCCCGTTTACGTACATACCCCCCCCTACAGTGGGGGTGCCCCCTGTTTTACTTTGGAGGTGTGTACCCGGGCCAAAAAAAATCTTTACTCCCCCACTCCCCCCCTACCCCCCCTTCCTTTGCTTAGCTTGCTCGTTTCGCCCCTTTATGACATCAGCCCCGGGGGCTTTCGTTTGTCAAAACCCTTAACCAATCAGAAACCTGTTTTTGCGGACTGGGTTTTTAACTAAACATTTTTCCACTGACACCCGTGCAAGCGGATGTGTTTTACGGCCCCTGTGGGTTTTTAAAAAACCGGTTTCCCTGAAAAAAACAGAATTGTGTATTTTAAAAGGGTTTTGTTGGCTCTTTGAAGACAAAATTGTTGAAAAAAGTTTCAGCCAGTTTTAATACTTTGTGGCAAAAAAGGGGTTTGTTTTTCGTAAAAAAAGGTTTTTGTAAGGTTTGTTTACAAATGGGGCCCAAAAAATTCACTTTGCGGGCTGCCACTTCACCCAAGCCCTTTTTAAGTGACTGTGGGGTTTGGTGAGAAGATTTTTTCCCGGGGTTTTTGGGGCAGGGCGGTTTTTTTTTTTATTTTAATATTTTGATCATGGCAAAACAAAGACAGTGGGAGATTTCAAAGCTGACAATATTTGGACGAGCTTTTTTTGGTACCATGCACAATTTCTTAGTGCTTTGGATGGGGTTGAGACGGCGGGCCCCATAAATAAAGTAAAAAACTACCTCCCTTCCCAAACCCAAAAAAGAAAGCTATCTGTTTGAAAGGAGAGCAACCCAAAAAAACAAAAGAGGGCCCCAAAAGTTTTTCCCCCAAAATACTTAAAAACAAAAGAGGTTGTTGGGGAATAAGTTGGGAAAAGAAGTTTCTTTTTTTGGGGCAGGGGGAAATAACGTCTGTTGCTGTTGCTTTTGAAAAATTTGAAGGGGGGGTATGGGCAGTTTCAAAGGCAGGAAGCAAACACAATGTGTTTTAACTTGTTTTTGGGTTTGGGCTTTTAGAAAGCCCTTTAAAGGGCCCTTTTTCACAAAAAAAAGGGACGGGTGGGGCGTCCCAAAAAAAGGGGAAATGAGTGGTTAAAGAGCAATGTAGGGAAAACCCCTTCACATTCTCGCAAACAAGAGAGATTGCTGTTTGTTGAATCCATTTGCTAAAAGGTTTTCTACAGTTGGTTTTTTCTTTCACAAAAGTCTACTCAAATGGGGAAGGATTTGTTTTTAAATTTGTTTTCAAGCATGGGGAGTTTTAAAAAAATTTTTGGGATACCCCGTACAAAAACCAAATTCAATCCAAACACACCCTCTAAAAGCCCCAAACCCGTGGGGAGAAACCAGCGTTAAACCCTGACGGTAAAAGGGCCCACAGTGGAAACCCGTTTTTTTTTGCGCTCTACCCAAGAGCGTTAAGGTTACATTTGGCAAGCCGTTTCTTCAGCCCCTTAAACCCTGAGGGGTTAAAAGGGTTTCACAGGGGCAACCCGTTTCTTTAGGGGTCAAACCCCCTAGAGAGTTAAAGGTTATCACATGAGATTAACTTTTTTTTGCGGGCCCGTTTGCTGTCTACTTTCCTGTTACAAACTTTTAGGGGGCCTTTTTGGGCCGGGCCAAAAGCAGTTTTTTTTAAAAAAAAACCCACTGGGAAACCCTCTGCCAAATTCCCAGCCCCAAGCCGGGATAAAAAAAAGGGGAAGGGGTGTGGGGCATAAATTTTTTTTTGCACTTGGGGCTGCTTTGAACTTGAAACAAAATACCCAAGGGCATCAAAAAAAAAACGAAGCACTGTCTTGCACTAAGGGGTTTTAAACCTTTGACAAATAAAAAAGCCTGTGTACACCAAAACACACAAAATCCCCCCCAAGGGTCACCCAATTTTTTTTAATTTAATTTTTTAAATTTAAATCCCTTGGGGGGTTCTTAATAATTCTTGATTAAGTTTTAATTAAGTTTTGATTAATTTTCCCTCAAGATCATAACAAAGTCCCCTTTTAAAGTACAACCAAGTTTTAAATTATAAAAAAATAAAACTATGTTTTTACCCTTAAATAGTGTTTGCCTGAAAATAGTACCCCACACCCCTAAAAAAAACGCGCCCTCGTTGGGATGTTTTGGGGCTCAGCGTTCTCTGCATAGGTTTTAAAGGGAAAGGGTTTCTTACCCCCAAAAGAAAACCACATTGATTAAAATTTCTGGTCTATGGAAAGGTCTTTATAGACTCTATGTCTTTATTTATTAAACTTTTTCATTTTTTTAATACGCCATGATCTATTTTTTTTAAAAAATTTTAAAAAATATTTTTCCCTTTTAAATTTGGATCAAAATGTTGCTTTTTTATGGGGGGGTTTTGGGGGGCGTCAGTTGTCTCTTTCGGCATTTTTTGGCCCCAGATTTTTTGATACTTTCGTTTTTTTTGCCTTTTTTTATATTTTATAACGTAATAACCCCCCCCCAACCCGCAAATGGCCCCAAAAATGGCAACATTTTTTAATTTTAAATTTTTCCCATAAAGGGACTTTGGGGCCCTTGTTTCACAGGGAGTTTTTAAGCTGGCATTGAATCAATTTTGTTCTGGCGTTGGCGGCGTTATTTTTTTTCATATGCTGTAACATTAATTTTTTTTGTTTTTCCACTCGCAAATTTTTTTTTCCTGCTTCAACCCCCGGGTTTTTTTAATGGTCTACCGGGTTCAGTTTTTTTGATGATTTTCTAGCGGGGGTATTTTCTCCCCCCTTTTTCATTTTTTTTCCCTGATTTGCTGTTTTTCCAAATTTCGTTTCTTTTTAAAGGGGAAATAAAATCTATATGATTAAAAGTAATTAATTAAAATTTTTGGCGAAAACCAATTTCCCAAATCTATAGTTTTTAATCAAAACCCTTTAAACTCTAAGGGACTTTTTAAAAAACTGGATTTGGGTTTAAAATTTCATACGTAAGATTTGTTCAAATCAATGGGAGCAAATCAATTTGACTATTTTTAGGTACAAAAAAAAACCCCGTTTCCCCAAACCCTTTTTTCCCAACCACCCTTGACCCAACTGCGTTTTCTACCTATTATGAATTTTTTTTTTTTTTTAAATGTCTTTTTGGAGACATCTGGGGAAATCTGTTTTTTATGCTAAATTTTCATTTCCCGGGGAAAAATGTTTTGTTTTTCCAAAACGCCCCAAAAGAAAAACAGCCTCCCCTTTTTTTGGGCAAAAAATAGCTTGGTCATCAAACTTGGTCATTCATAAGTTCGGGAAGGTTTAGGCTCCCTTGTAGCTGAGGAGATCTTGCTGTTCATGTTTTTTTTTAAATTTTTAAAATTTAAATTTTATTTTAAAAAAATTGGCCCCTGAAAAAACTGTTGCAAACCTTGTAAAACCATTCGCTTTTTTGGGGGGTCTAAGTGTAGGATCCCAAAATGTTTGGTAAAAGTTTGGGTTTAAAGAAAAAACCAGCAATTTTGGCAAACTAACTTTGGGATTGGGCCAAAGCTAATTGCTATCATTGCAGTTTTGGGTTTCCCACAAAAGATTTTCTGGGTCAAGAAGGAATAATTAGACAATATAAAAAAATGAAAGGGAAAAAAAAATACTTTTAAAAAAAATGGCTTACTGGGCAAAAAAAGGTTGGGGGGGGCGTGTGGTAAATTCCCGCTTGCTTTTAGGGGAAAGTAATTTCGCTTTTATAAAACGCGGGATGAGGCGAGAAAAAAAGACATAAAAAGCTATGGAGAAACTAGCACTGCCAAGACGCCTATAAAAGGCAGAGATTTTAGCAGTTTGATTTTTTTAAGGGACCCCTGAAAAGCAGGGCATGCAGCTTACACATTTAAAAATTTGATAAAAGCAAAAAAACAATTTTAAATTGGGTAACAGGAAAACCCAATCGAGACATTGCCCCCACCAAAATTCAGGAACTTTTATAAACCATCAGAAAACAAAAAAAATCAAAAAATGGGGGGTTTATTGCCCGTTGGATACCGTCGTGTATTTTTTAGCAAAAATTGGTTGAATAAAAAATGAACAAAATCTATTATTCCCCCAAAAGGTTTTGGGAAGGGAATCACGGCAATAAAAAAGGCAAACCCAAAGGGGAGGAGTATTGAAAAAACAGCAAAGGAATGGTTATCTAAAAAAAGCGTTTGGCAAATTTTTTTCCTGCCCCTAGACAATCAGAGACCACACTTTTTTAAATCCCAACCCAAACAAACACCCATAAAATTGGATTTTTTATTTACCCTCTGATAGGATTAGACAAAAAGATTTAAGTACGCACTCACAGTCATTGACATGGTTTTAAGATACAAAGATGCAGAACCATTAACACAAAAGAGTGCTTTGGTTGCTGTTGCTATACGTTGATTTACCAGCGAGGCCCCTTAATTTTTCCCTCGCTTTGGTTCAAGTCGATGAGGGAAAAAAAATTTTAAAAGGGCCCAAAGTGAATAAATTTAATTTTTTAAAAACACAGATTTTACTATTAGAAGAGGCATTCCGGGAGTTCACAAAATAAACAGGCTTTAGTTGAAAACTTTAACAAACAGTTACCCAAAAGGGACTTTTTTTCCTACCAGAAATCACAAAAGAGCTTAATTGACTTTTCTCGCAACACAGAAGGGGTTAGAAATGCCCTCAGTTTTTGCGCGCAAAAAATAATGAAGAATTTAAAGGGCAAAAACCAGTAAAAAGGGCAATCAAAAAAAAACCCAATAAAGTTGTGGAGGAGAGTTTTATCCGGAAAACCATTGCCTTTGGTTTAAAAGAAAGGGTCCCTTTTTATTTACCGGGGGAAAGCAGAAGGGGACACTGCATCAGGGAAACAGATCCATTTTTGGAGTGTTGCCCCTTAAAAAAAAAAAAAATTGAAAAATGAATCCCCCCGTGTAAAATTTCGAAAAAACTGACCCCCAAAAAAACCAGTTCCTCAAAGATCTTTTGTGAAGGGAAAAAAACTGAGATAATTCCGCCAGACCAGTTCCTTTTTAAATTTAAATTTTACGGTTCCCCATTTTCCCGATTGCATATGAAAACTTGGTTTAAAACAAACACACGTTTTTGGGTTTTTTTATTAACGATTTTTTTGTTACAACCGTTGGGGTTGATCTCATGTAGATTAGATCGAAGTTTACTTTTTCCCATGATGAAAAGTCTTATTGCCAAACAATGCTTTTTTGTATTGTAGTGATATGTTTGACTGAAACAACCCGGCGGAAATTCCCTTTGCTTTTTTAATGTTTTTCTCCGGGCCGAATCCCTTTTACATTTTCGCCCTTAAAAAACCAATAAACCTTTAATAAACCCCCCCGATTTTTTCACCTTCTTTTTCCCCTAAAATTTTTTGGTTAGTAATTAAATTGAAAAAGGGCAGTCTTTGGGGTTTAACAATGTTTCATACCATCCAACTTGCTCCTTTACCTACTTCCTTTCCTTTTTTTAATAGTGCCCGTCGTAGGGTTATCTAAAAACAAAACTGTCGGGTTCGTTTTAAAGTACTTGGACTCAGGATACAGGGCTTAAATTTGTCATAAAAAAATTTCAAAATCAAAAACCCTTTGATAATTTTTAAAAGGGAAAACCCCAATAATACTTTTTGGGCCAAATTTTGGGATTTTCTTTTTTTCATCATTATCCCAAAAAAAGGTGATAATGAAATCTTCTGAAGTCCTAAAAATTTTGGGTTTTTTGGAAAGTCACAAAATTTTGTTATTCTCTCTGGGCCCAATCGGGACACCCTTTGCGCTTGTGGGGATTCTCCATAGTCTTTCCGAAACAGCTGTTGTTCATCAGTTTAAAAAAAAGTCTTTTTCTGAAGCATCTGTGGATTTAGTTCTAAGATCAGGTTCTTCAAAAAGTTTGGGTTTTATGAACTGTTCTGATCAAAAGGGCAATTATTTTGATGAATCTGTCAACTTTTAGCCCCGGGCTTAAATTTAAAATTGTAAAGTCCGTAAAGAAAGAATAATTTTTTTTGCCTCGAAGGGTTTGGCCCAAGTTTTTTGGTTTGGGTTTTCCTTTAACCAACTTTGACTTTCGGGTGGCTTAAAAAAAAGTCATTATCAGGGCATGGAGGGTTTAAAGAGGATATTCTAAGTCCAAAATTCTAAAAGAAAACCCCGCGCTGATTTAGGCTTTTAAAATGCCCCAACCCCTTTTGCCTTTTGAATATTATTTTTTACCTGTGTACATTTTTTAAAATTGCGTAAAGGAAGCGATTGTGCCATACCCAACCTTTCATTTGGGGGGGCATTTTTAAAAACATTAAAAAAGGGAAAGACCCTTTTTCTGGATCTTTGTCGTCCAAGTATTTGGTTTTTTGCTTTACAGAAAAGAAAAAGCGACGCCATACTAATTCCTCCACGAATCCGTTTTTTTTCAAACTTTAATCTTTGGAAAAACCGACAAAAAATCAATTTTGTACCCAGTAAACTTTAAAAAAGCTCCCAGCTCATCCCCGGGGGGGAGAAATGTAATGCTTTGGGATTAAAACTATTTTTGTTTCATGCAGGTCTTTTAAAAAGGTTTTTTAAAGAAAGTCCGCCAACCCAAAAAACATCCCGCCATCAAGTAGGGGGTCCCTTTAAAGTCTCCCCTCGTTTTAAAAAAATCTAACTTTTGCCACGCAACTTGACCCGCTGGTAAACAAAACACTAATGTCAAATTTCCCCTAAATAGAAAAAACGCGCCTTTTTGGAGGAAATGTCTCTTTGCCCCCCCTTTCCCCAAATGTTTTATGTATTATGGTTTTAAAACCCTTTTAACGAGATTCCCGGGTAAAATTTTTCTTCCGTTAAATTGGGGAGGGGCTTTAAGGACAAAGCCAGTGCCTTATGCCCCCTTTTTTTGCGCATAGAGTCATAAAAAGACATGTTATTCAATTTTAAAACACATTACTTTTCTGTGACTGTGCAAAGCATGACACCCCGAAGGGATCGTCCCACTGCTTTCAATTTTAAGATGATTGTCGTAACCCGCAAGGTTTGAAAGAAAATGGGCAGCTTCCCTGTCTTTGGATAAACTTTAGTTGAAGATTGCATTTTTTTAAAGCGCCGCTTCTGAACTTCCGCTAATGGATTGGTCCCCTTCTGTGGGTTTTCCCCTTTTTGGGGGTTTTTGCTCTAAACCGCAAACCAAAAAATGGTGGGGAGTCATTCTGTTGTTGGTTCCTTTAGGGGCCATTATGATTTTCAGATAAGTTTAGGTTTTTTAGAACAGGCGTTCGCATTTCTGCGCGTTTTAAGAATGTTTTTGCGCAAATTTGGCCCTATATAATTTTTGGCTTGAATAAACCCATCCGGGAACCCAACAATAAGAAGGCAAATGGGAAAAAACTGATGTTTAAATCATTAAAATGTTTTTCGAAGTTTTTGTTTGGGGCGGCCCTTCATTGGAACAATGATGAAATTTTAAAGCCCGCGTAAACAAAAATTGGAGAAAAGTTGCAGTTTTGCAGTTCTTAAAAATAACTTAGAATTTCCGGGGGGGGCGGGAATTGTTTTATTACAGTCTAAAAGAAAATTTTTCAATGTTTTAAAATTTTTCACTCGCACCTTTTCACAGATGGGAAAAATTGTTAAAAATTTTTTTTGCAAATTCTTGTATGTTAGTGTTTTTGAAGTATTTCCCCAATAAATTTCTCATTGTTGGTATCAATTTTGTAATGGGGCAGCCCTCTGGCAAAACATTAAAGGGGAAAACCCATGACTTTTTTGGTGGTTCGCCTATTTTTGGACTGTTTTTTGGACACTTTAATTGGACCAAAATTTTTTTCCTCACCCAAAGTGTTACATTAAAAAGTTTTTGGGGGGTTTTTTTTTTCTTCCAAATGATCAATTTGGTCTACCCCTAACAGGAAAGGGTATTCCATTAAAATTAAAAATTTTGGGGGGAAATTGGCCGGGAAATTAGTCACTCTCTCTCGTGTTCGCGGGCAAAAAGCAGCCTTGCAAGAACAAAACCACATAAACATTTGTCGTCTGAATTCTTTAATGTTTAAAAATCTCTTTAAAAACCAACCCCCGGTACGGGAAAGTAAGCCTTGCCTACAAAAGGTGCATACTTAGCCTGTTTTTAAAACTAATCTCTAAGACTTCGCCCCCTGCCAAAAAAACCAAAAAGCCCCCAAATTTTTTCTTCTTCGCGGCAGCGTCAAAACGGGGGCAAGCAGTTCGTTTTCCCAAAAAGGGGGGTTAAGTCAAAAAGAAAGGAAAAGCTGCTGGGTTTGTTTAGACCAGACTTCTAGGTTTTCTTATTTATTGTTACATAGTCTTTTAAAAAAGCTAACATTTCTTTAAACTGGCGGGGTCTTTGTTAGTTTGCCTGGGAAAACTTGGAAAAAAGCATGGGAAAAACACTTGCCCGTACGTTTTTTGGGGCAATTTACTTCTAAAACCCAAAATCATTTTAGGGGGCTCTTGAAAAAACGCTCTCTTAACATTCCTTTAAACAATTCGTCTGTCCTTCATATTATTTGCCCTGCTTTTCCCTTTTTTTTTCTAAGCCAAAAAATTTTTTAAATTAAAAAAAAAAAACTTAATTCCCGAACCCAATTTTCAACGGCTTTTTGGGGCTTTTTGGCTCAAAAACTAAGTATAAACACCTTTTGGTGTTGTTTAAAAGTGATTTTTTAGAACAGGGGGTTTAAAAGTCTCGTTTACTTTTTTTTAAACATTTCCTTTTTTTTCTGTCGGGTCCCGGCTGTTTTGGGAAAAAATTTTCAAACCCCCCTTTAAAACCCCCCCCAAAATTTTTTTTCTTTTGTTTGTCATCAAAAAACGGCCCGGGAAAAGATTAAATTCTTCAACCGTGATGTTTGAGTCCCGCTAGCGCTTTTAAAATTTTTTTTTTGTCAGGGTTTTTCGACTAAGTTTTGCTGTTATTAGTTGAAACCCTAGCTGGTGCTTTTTGGGGTTTTGTTTTTAAATTTTTTTTCTACCAAACACCCACGGGGTTTAAAGGGCACAGGCCGAGAGCTAAAGCAAACCTCCTAGAGGAAAAACTGGGGGGTGCGCCTATGCCCGTTTTACCCCCCCCCGAGACCAAAATCGTTTCCCGTGATAGAAACATTAAAAGTTGAAAGCTCCAGAAATTAAAAAAATGTAACCATTAAAAGGGAGCCATTAACCCTTTGGTTTTGGGTTTTTCTGATTTTGAAAAGGCTTGCTTAGTACTTGCTGCATTTGCGTAATGTTTGTTAATCTGAAGGGTTTTACTTCAGCACAGAATTTTCCTGCAAAATTTTTCTTTTTGGGGGCGCTGTAGGCACTTTGGATAAACCTAACAGACACTTTTTTTTAAAAAAAAAATAATTTTTGTATTGTATAACTTTTAATTGTTATTTTCAATTTTCAACTGCGCATTAAAATAAAAAAACAAAGGGCATTAAGCGGTTTTATCAGCTTCTTCTTCTTTACAATTTTGAATTTTTTTATTTCGTCCCTTTACAAAATTCTCCCCCCCTTTCCTGTAACTGATTTCCCTTTTACCTTAGGGCAATCCCCAAAAAACCCTAATTTTTTTGTTAAAAAACATCAAGCCTACTTTTTGAAGATGTAAAACTTTTGACACAAGGTCTGCTGTTGGTTTCTACACCTCCCCCCCCCCAAACAGTTTTTTTTTTCATCAAAATTTATTTATAAGGTCCAAAGCCCCCTAGCGTAGATTTTGGGTTTGGATACCATCAATTGGAAAATTTCACTTTCGTATTTTAGGGGTTTTTTAAAAAAATTTTCCCTTCCCCCTCTTTTTTAAAGGGGTTTTTCATCTTCGCACAGCATTAAAAAAAACCTTAAAAACGATCTTTCGCGACGCTAAAACTAAAAATTTCCCTTTTAAATGTCCCGCCCCGCCTTTTGGGGTTTTGTTTTTATTATAATCAGCTTTCGTAAAAAAATTGCTAATTTTTTAAATGATATTGTTGTTCAAAACGCCCTTTCTAAATTTGGGGTTTCTAACAACGTCAAACCTAACGGAAAGTTGAAATGAGTACATTTCTTTGGTGTCTGTTGATCGATTAAAACGTTTTTATTCGGGGTTTAAAAATTTGTTTCATTGCGTCTGTCTTTTTAAAAGCTCCTTGGAAAGTAAAGGGGCTGGGGCCCTTTTTAAATAACTCAAAATCTAAGGGAATGGAAAAACGATTTCCCCCTACCAAAATTTAAAGCTGCATGCTTTTTTTTGTCTTTTAAAATCTGCGGCGTTATTCTGTGTTTTAGGGCCCCTCATCCAAATTTTTTTTTTCCTTGAAACGCAAATCAGGGCCCCTTTTATTTCGGTTTTGCCTTTGGTTTAGAATAGGTTAAAAATATTTTCTGCAAATTGGGGTATTAAAAAATTTCTTGCCCCTAATTTTTTAAAAAAATTTTCTTAACAAATTTCCCGCCCGATTCTGTACAAATGTTGTTTTGGGGGCTGGGTTTTTGGAAAAACAAGCGCTTTTTGAAAGTAAGAAAGCGGGAGTGCCTGGCACAATTTACTCAATTTTCTCCCAGGGGCTGGAAATTTTTACAGTAAGAATTTGATCGAAACAATAGTAGATGGGTTAAATTTTGGAAAATTTAGTCCCCCTTAAATTTCCCTTCACGCCAAAAAGGGGTTTTTTTTAATTTTCTATGCCGGGGCCAAAAATCGACCATGTGCTTGTGACATTTTTATAAAGGGAAAATAAAAAATAATTATTTAAAAACATTGGGAGGAAATTTAAGATGAAGAAAATTATTAAATTTTTGATCCGGGGGGAAAAGAAAATTTATTTAAAGGGTCCCCTTTTAAAACCGCATCGCTCCCAAAGCTCTCAATGCAAAGGGGAATTAACAGAAAATACGGTCGGGGCTTTAACAAAAGTTTAGGTCAAAAAAAACCACCCCAATTTAAAGACCCAAAGATTTTGAATTTTTAAAAGGTCTTTTTCCCGTAAAAAAAGAAACAAGGGCCCCCCTTGTTTTTGGGTTTCAACTAAAACCCGACCCAACAAAGTTTTAGCCCTGGGTTCAATTAGAAATAGACCAGGTTTTGAAAAATCAAAAACGCCTTGGCAATTTTTAAAAACCAAAATTTGGGGGGAGGGAGGGTTTTCTAAACCCAAACCACTACAAAACTCCCCACAGATAACCAAAAGCAAAAAAATGGAAATTAAAGAATTAAATTTAATCAGCAAGGGGCCCAATTAAAAATAAATAAAGCAGAAACCAATTTTTTTCAAAGGAAAAAGCGTTAAAAAAACTATACACGTTTTAACCCGAAAACCCCTGCGAGAAAAACGGGCCCCTTGGGCATGCTTTAAGAAGGATCAAGGGGAAATTAACCCCAATTTGCAAAAAATAGGAAATGATGGCATATAAAAAGAAAAAAGAAAAAAATTGTTTAGGTGATGACGCCCAAATTAAAGGGGATGATATTAAAAAAAAGAATAACCCAAAAAAAAAAAAAGATCTTGAACAAAAAAGATCAGCAAAACTAGAAGTTTCTGTTTTACTAACCGCAAAAATTACGAACCCCAATTTACAGAATAAGAGAAAAATATCCAAAAAAATTTTTTAAAAAAAGGGCACGAAACTAGCAAACGAATACGAAAACTGTTTAGGAGTAAAGGGGTCACATTAGTAAGCGTTTTAAAAACCTTAGGATTTTTCAAATAAGTACACTGGTGGGTGGGGTTTTTTCGGGGGGCGGTGGACAACGCCAGTGCCTTTCCCCCGCCATGCCTGGATAAAACAGGGTAAAAAACCCGGGTTGATCATCCTTTTCAATTTATTAAAAAAATTTGCTTGGTTTAAACCGTGGTTTCTTTACCAGGTATATTAGGGGGTATCGTTTGTGGCTTTGCTACTGAAGGGAAAAAATAGTTGGGGTTTTTGGCCGAGCACTTTTGGAACAGTCTTGTAATTTGTTTTGGGTTTTCTATTTTGTAAATAAGGCCAAGAAATTTCCCTTTTTTTTAATCCAAAAACAAGCCCCTGTCTTTTTTAAACATGGTCCCTGCGAAAAGAGGGCCCCCCAAGCTTTGCTGAGTTTTTCCAAAAACTTTGGGGGTTTGGGCTTCGGGGGATTTAAGACTTAATCTTTGGGGGTTTTTTTTAATGCTTTAAAATTACTGGCCCGAATTTATGTCGTTTTTTTTAACCTTTTTGTTTTTTTTGCCTGCCATAAGAATTTCTTTTTTATGTTTTTTATTTACCTATTGGAGTCTGAGGTAAAGGCAGCATGTAAAAAACCCGTGCCCAAAAGCAAAATCTACTTTCCCAATCTTGCGTAATTGTAAACTGTTGGTACCTTTTTAAAAATTTAAAGGTTTAAATCAACTGAAAAATTTAATTTGGGGTCCCCTTTAAAATTTTCCCAAGTAAATTTTTTTTGGGGCCGGGCAAAGGGCCCGTTTGAAGGTTTAGTTATGGCCCACTTGCCCTTGCTTGGGGAGCCCGCCAAAAACCAAACGTAAGTAAACGAACAGAGTGGTTTATTTTGTTTTTCTGCTTTAGTTAGGCCCTTTGAAGTGTCCCAAAATAAATTTGTCCTTGCGTTTTTTTCTCTTGCTGTAGGACCCGGGGTGAACAGTTTTTTCCCGAAAAGAAAATTTTTTAAAAAGGAGGATGCCAGTCATAGTTTTTATTTCTGGGGCGTGCCCCCAAATAAAGGTCGCCTAGGCCATTTATTATGATCCAAATTTTTTCTAAAGTGTTTTTCTGTTAATATTTTAATTGTTACAAAATTTTTTTCAAAAGCCCTTTAAGTTATTTTGTTTCTAATGGGTTTTTTTGGTTTGTCATTTTGGGAATGGCGTTGGGAGTTCCGTCCCAAAAAACGTCAAAGGTTTTAATAAAATGAAATTTTACATGACCCCACCAAAGGATCATGGTAATTTAAATGACAGCATACGCCAACCCCCACCCGGGTTTATGGCAAAAACAGCAAAATTTAAAATGGTTCTGATAAACCTGCATCGGTTTACTAAAACCCCGCTTTTTTGATGTGGGCGTTTTCAAAAAGGGGGGTTTTAAAAAAGCTCTTTTAATGGGGATCACCCTTTTTTTGAAAAAAAGGCGTCTGGGTAAAAGCAATTTTCAGATAAACAGTTGCTTTTTTTTTAAAATTGTAGTGGGGGGGCCCCCCAGAATATTTTGCGCCCGAAAATTTTGAATGCACTCATTTTTTTAAATTTTTTTTAAAAAAATTTTTGGGAACAATAACAACTCAAAAAAAGTCCTTCGTTTTTTGAACATGCTAATTTCTAACAATTGCGGGAAAAAAAAAAGGTCCCCGCCTCCATGAAATATTTTACAAAGTCCCTATGGTTTAAATATAAGCAAAGCCAAGAAGGGAAAATGCAGTCTAAAAGTTAAAAGACAGGGACCAAAAAAGAGCCAGTTAACAAAACCTTGGGAAATTTTTGGGGTTTTTCTAAATAAAAGAAGCAAAGGGAATTTGACATTACTCTCAAAAATTAAAAAATGCAAATCAAAAAAACAATGTTTAAAATTTAACCCTTTAAGACGAAAGGGAACATCTTTTCTTTTTGATAAAAGAGCTAGCCCCAAAATGTTAAAGGGTTTACAACTAGCAAATTTTCCCCCTTTATGTTTTATTGCGGGGCCCCGGGCAAAACCCCACTTTTGAGGGGGAAAATCCCTTTTGGGTCTTGCTTACATTTTATTACTCTATGTTCTTTTGGGGTGACCGGGGCACCCGGGGGGAAAAATTATATGATGGAAGGGGCCCCCAAATGTTTTTTAAAAGGGTCTTCCCTCAGGGAAAAACACATATTGCGATTATGAAAATTTTAGTTTTTCCCAATTTACAGTTTAAAAGAAATTGTTTTGTTGGGGGGGTCGGGTCATTTAAAATAGAAATCAAAAACAAAGCAGGGAAAAGGGTTTTGAAATGCTAACCTGCACTTTTTTTGGGAATAAAATAATACGCTACTAAAAAAAAATGTCGCGTGGGCCAGAAAAACAGGAGTTACATTAGCTCCTGTGAGGTGTATAACCTTAGAATTAAAAGACCTTGCAGACGTTGCGGACTTTGAACAGAACGGTGAGATAGGCACTTTGTATGGGTTTGAGTACACTAAAGATGGTGATTATAAACGCAAAGAGGTTGACGACAACAAAAGGTTTCCTAAACTAAACAACTACGCAATCTAGAAGCAAATAATGTTGGCCAGTATGAATATAAAATAGTTCGAAAACCTGACCTCAAATGGCACTAGAACCATATTTAGAATGGGAAATAAAATTTGAATTCATAAGCCCATTTACATTTTTTGACCGCCAAAAAAGTTTCAGAAAAGCATTCAACTCTGGCCCTTTACATGTAAGTCTTATACCAGACGATAATAGTCGAAAAGAAATTGAAATAACGCCGTATGGGAAAAAACAGTACATCCTCCACAGAAAGAAACAGTTGTAAAAAAAGCTTCTACAAAATTACAGTTCTTTCCAAGCAGAAAATTAGGAGACACGTTCACAATGATATTTGAAATTTCTGTCTTTAAAGATGTGGAGAGGGATGGGGTTGTGGGCGTTAGTGATGACCTTATAAAAGGAATTAATATTAGCTGGCAAAACTTAGACGTTAAACGTCTTAACGTTGTGTCGTCGTTCTTCACAATGGCGAGGATATTAAGATCATAACAACAAGCAACAAAATCACTGTTGACTTAAATAGAAACAATCTTACAGGACTAAATTGGATTAATCTACACATTTAGGCCTCATAGGGTTTTATTATACTGAACAAGTTTTGACGGAGAGTATGATAAAAATAATAACTGAATTAGATTAAACTCTGTTATAAAACTATGGAGCAGTTAAACTTTATGACAAAAACTCCTCATTGCTCATTGATTTGTGGGCAGACTGGTTGTGGAAAAAACAATATTTATCCTCGACCTGTTACAAACAGTTTATCGTTATAATTTAATCATATTGTGGTTTTCTGTCCAACACTTAAATGGAACAAAGCATATCATAATAGAAGGTTTATATGGACAGATGATGACATATATTTAGTTAATCCTAGCAATAAACTGAGTGAGTGTTTAGAACAGTTTTATAGACTGTTTGAAGGAACGCAGACACTATTATTATAGATGACTGTTCGGCAGAAAGAGACATAGTTAAAAAGAGAAACACTTTGTCGAAACTAGCTTTCAGCGGAAGACATGCTGGGATAAGTGTGTGGATTTTATGCCAGAATATAACTCGGTTTTAAAAGACTTTAGAGAACAGTTAAAGACTGTAGTTTTATTTCACATGAAAGACAAAGACTCATTTGAAGAATGTTTGCGCGAAAATGATGTTATTGAAAATGACCAGGAAAAACACAGGATTAAGCAAAAACTGAAATCTGAAAAGTTTAGTAAATTAGTATTGAAAACGGATAACCCTACACAGTATGTTTGTTTGTAGATAATCGTTATTTTTTGGTTATTGAAGTCTTACTTGTCAGAGAACAGTAATATGCGCTTGCGTGTGTGTGTGTCTGTCTGCCCGCCTCTCTGTCTGTCTGTCTGTCTCTCTCTCTGTCTCTCTCTTCTCTGTCTGTCTGCCGGTAATTCTCTCATCTCTCTTCCGCCACAGGAAAAGGCGGCTTTTAGGCCACTTTCGCCCCAAAAAATCGGTGGTGAAGCAAGTGGGGTTGAACAGACATTAATCTGTTCTCTAGGGGAAGATCCAATTCCTCTCCGATAGTCAGAGACCCGCTGAGACGGTAGGGAGGGAGAAGGGGGGAAGGGGGAACGAAGGTAAAGGGTGTCAGGGGATAGGGGTCCCTCTTTTCGCCTTCATTTGCAACATTTTCTCTCCTCAGTTCTTCTGTCAGAAGTAATTACAGAACGGAAGACGTGCGATGACTTCGACGAGACCTGTTGCTCACACTGTACAGGAGTTAGGAAGATAAAAACAAATTGAAGCCACACAACACCCTTGAGTTGATTGCAGTATTTTGGATTCATTGTAACCGTTTTCAAGCAACACTGGCCAACTGACAAACAAAATAACATAAAATTCTGTGGTTGTGGAGCTGAAATGAGTTCACTGGAAAAGAGATATCTGAAAAAAAAGAGCTCACTGGAAAACGTTCACAGAGGGAAGGGGGGTGGAGAGGAAATTGTAGGAAGGCATGGAGAAAGGGGAGGGAGGGGGTGAAGGTGTCGGAGGTGGAGCTCTATAGGCGTTAGTCAGCCGTAACATAAGTCATGGGTTAGTTTGTTTCCCGCTGGGGAGAGCAAACAGAACTGCTCTTCTTGTTATTGTCTTACACCTCTCTATCCTCTACACAGATGTGAAAAATAAAATGAAAATAGAAACCTACTGCTCATTGTTTAGAAGAAAAAAAATGCCACGAATATTCTTTACTGTTGTTGTTGTCTCGTTCGTCATGTCTTTAGATGGATTCCCCCATCTCCTCGACAAAGGTGGCAGTACGTGGCAGGTCCTCCAGTCCTCCGTAGAGCTTCCGGGCCACTGGTGCTGGGTCGGGCCAGGTTTTCTCTCGAAGCGCTTGGTGGAGCGGGCAAGACTGCAGCAGATGTTCTGTTCTCTACTGTGACGTTCACTTGAAGTATTTCAACTTTAACAACGTTTGTCTTGATCAAAAAAGGATTCAAACACATCTTTAGCGCAAATCGATGCAAACTAAATTTAACATCAGAGTAATCTCAGGTAGCATTTGGTCTAAATTTAACAAAATGAACATAACCTGCAAAGAACGTTTTTAATTACGCAAACTGAAATAATTCTGGAGATGAGTTGAAAGAAAAAAAATGGGAGGAATTTGAAAGCATGAAAATCTGATTACAAAATCATCATCAAACTCTCTCTCTCTCTCTCTCTCTCTCTCTCCTCTCTCTCTTCTCTCTCTCTCTCCTCTCTCTCTCTCTCTCTAACCCCCTTCCTTTCGCTCTTTCCGCTCTCCCTCACAAATGTATTTCACATACCTGCAAAGGTATCAAACGCTTTGGAGTCTTAGCGCTCCTTACGCATATAACTAGCCATGTATTTCTTTGAATTTAACCATTATGTCTTACAAACCAGATATAACAGACGACTAGCCCGATGGAAGCACCCAAAGCCAGAAATGGCACGTGCCTGATTCAGTCACAAACAATCGCGACTCAGTGGGTCGACAGTGACATTTTCTCGGAGGTCAGAACACACGTTGATCGAGGCTATGAAAAGCATCATCTTGGCGAACCGAAAACCACGGTACACGTTGTCTGAAAGAATTCCAATCAGATTCCTTTTTCCACGTGTACGAACTGATTTATCCAGAACAAAAACACGGATATGAACGTGTAAGTCCATTTATCCCACAATTAAAAAAACAACACACTATTAAACACATTTCAAGCGCGAGTTTCGCTCAATTTTTTTTTCAATTGGACCGCTTGACTTCTTCACAGAAATAAAACGACCATATGGCTGAGTAGCCTAAACTTAGCTGAAACCTATTTATCCCCAATTTTTCCGAAAGAAAAACAACTAAACACTACCAAAATACACTCTCTGAGTGTGTTTCTCAACTTTTATTTTTTCCGTTGAACCACTTGTCTCCCCCTCACAGAATCCCAGCGCTGCTGCCCTGTCCATGACTCACTGGAAGCCTCTGTGACACCCTGCACCGCCGTCATCATAAACCCTGTCAAAGCTATCCGGATGAAGCGGTGTCCTCACGCGATTCTGCCACGCGGCGGTGAAATGAATGTAACCCGACGGTCATTGCTGACGCTGCCCTGGTCCTGTCCACCACAGCCTCATTTGTCTGTGCTTTGAAACCGCTCCAAGCCAGCTTATGCTCGTCCGAGCCATGTCATTGCCTCCACCCCCCCCCCCC
>CM031613.1:77607770-77615270 GCA_018398815.1 Conus ventricosus | reverse complement strand
CATGTTGTGGAGTAGTGTCTTTATTTCTTCTCTCCTTGAGTTCTGTCTTTCTTTCTAGTCGTTTTCGTTAGCTGAATCTTTAAAAGAAAATTTCTTTCCCTTCTTTTTAGCCAGTTTCTTCTTCGATGCACACACGCATCCCCCTCCCCCCCCCCCCCCCCCCCCCCCCACAGTCTTAATCTCACGCTAGTGAAAGGAAGTCAGGTCGTTTTATTCATGTGTTCGTCTTGCTCTATTTTTTCATTCTCTCAATTAGTTCTCTTCTTTCTTTATTTGTAAAGTAGTTTCCTTTCTTTTCTCTCTCTTTATTTAAACGTTAACCAATAACACTTTCTCTCAGACGAGGAAGAGTACACACAAACGCACGCACGCACACACACACACACACACACACACACACACACACACACACACACACGCACGCACGCACACACACACACACACACACACACACACACACACACACATACACACACGCACGCACGCGCGCGCGCTCTCTCTCTCACACACACACACACACACACACACACACACACACACACACACCTCGCTTTTCTCCTTTTCGTCCCCCTTTTATTTCTCTGATGTCGGCCACACACACACACACACACACACACACACACACACACACACACACCTCGCTTTTCTCCCTTTCTTCCCCCTTTCCTTTCTCTGATGTCAGGTTGACGAATCTTTCGTAAGATTTCGCCTGTCCCCAAGATTATGAACTTTTATCATACAGTGCAGGTGTTGCACATATGAGTTTGTGTACACACACACTGATATCGTGTCGAAGTAAATGACATTGAAATGTACTCCTCCCACCCCGCTCACTCAGCCGTTTTGTCCCCCCTCTTATTTCTCCCTCTATTTCATATTCTCTCATACGTTCCCTAACATGCTGTCGGCTGTTATTGACAGTAATTTTCTCTGTCGGTTTTCTTACTTTCCTTGCATATAGAGAAGGCTGTTATCTGAGTAGGAACATGGCAGGAGAGAGAGAGAGAGAGAGAGAGAGAGAGAGAGAGAGAGAGAGAGAGAGAGAGAGAGAGAGGGGAGGGAGAGAGAGAGAGAGAGAGAGAGAGAGAGAGAGAGAGAGAGAGAGAGAGAGAGAGAGAGAGAGAGTATTAGAAATGGAAAATTTACCGATTGCAACACAGCAAATGATACCCACTTACATTTATGTCGTGCGCAGTTTAGAATCAGATAGATGCTTGAAAGGGGGTGGTAAGAAAATCCAAAGAAAAGAATGATCCCAACTCATTATGACTTTTTGGCTTGTATGGATTTGTACACGGCGTTATAAGACGGAATGAGATGGAAAAAACAACAACCCAATAACACAGGCTAGTGTCGTGTCCAGAACGTGTTCAGTAAAGCTGTTTGATACATTTTTGCGCTGACGTTTTGGGCATGTAAATTTCTGATTATATAATGAATACTTTGTTACAGAAGATGTGGTATTTGTACCCCCTCACACCTCGTCCCAGCAAACCCCCCCCCCGCCTCCCCCCCCCCTCTCTCTCCCCTTCCTCCCCAAGTGAACAAAAAATGTTGGTAAATTAAAATTTGAAATTTCGTGAACAAGCCTTATGCTTGAATCTAAACACAATGCATGTAAACATATGCTGGGATGAAAGCTAAAACAGTTGATATATTTGAACAAAAGGTTGAAAATACGTCAGTTAATCTTGAATCATGTCAGCACAGACAGACAGACAGACAGACAGACAGACAGACACACACACACACACACACACACACACACACACACACACACACACACACACACACTATGCACAGCGTCTACTTCCACGGTATCCGATACAAACTAGGACGTGACTTTTTCTCCCCTCCAATGTTCATCCCAATCTCTATCCCACCCCTGGATAAAAAGAGTCATTACCTATGACAGAGAAATGTGATGAGTAGAATGAGAATGGGACGGTGGGGGTGGAGCTAAACGAGACCAGCCCACCCCAAAATCTGGTTAAGCGGGGAGACGATCCAGTCAGACAGGCGTAAATTGCGTCCCTTTACAAGATGTCTGCCATTCGGATCCCGCTGCGTTGAGAGCGATCCAATTCCTCTCCGATAGTCAGAGACCCGCTGAGACGGGTAGGGAGGGTTGAGGAGGAAAAGGAAAGGAGGGTGATGGTGTATGGGTGGGGGTGGGGTGGGGGTGGGGCGTCCTCTTTTCGGTCTCATTTGTGACATTTTCTCTTCCCAGTTCTTCTGTCAGAAGTGATTACAGACCCGGGAGAAAAGAGGAGCGTTAGACGAGACCTGTTGTCCGACTCTCGATGGGCGTTAGTCAGCCGTTAACACATATTCTGGATCAGTTTCTCCGCTGGGGAAAGAAAAGAACAAAACTTATTGTTCTGTTTATTTTCTTCCTCTTCTACACCAGTGTCAGTAAACTATAAATAAAACTGGTCTTTGTTGTAAAAAAATAAAAAATAAAAGGAGTGCCATAAATGTCATTTACTATCACATGCATAATTATTTAGTATCCTCTACTCTGGTGTCAATAAAACGCAAATAAAAATACCGATAATTATTGGTTGAACAAAAAACAAACAAACAAACAAACAAACAAAAAGAGTGCCACGAATGTCATTTCCTGTCACATTCACTTGAAGCATTTCAACAATAAAAAGTTTCTTAAGATCAAAGAAAGATCCAAACACAATTTAAAACATGATGACGCAAGCCGGTTGATCAAAATGAGTTTATCGCCGGATTAATCCGCGGTAGCATCTAGCCCACATCCAACAAAATGAACATAAACTGCGAAAAACATAATAACGAAAATTGAAATAAATCCAAAGACTGCTTAAAAGAAAGAAAGAAAAAAAGGAGGAACCTGACCAGAAAATTCTGATTACAAAATAATCATCAAAATCTGTCTGTCTGTCTGTCTGTCTGTCTCTCTCTCTCTCTCTCTCTCTCTCTCTCTCTCTCTCTCTCCTCTCTCTCTCTCTCTCTCTCTCTCGTGTGCACACACGTATTTTACATCCTCACATAGGTGTCAAAGGCTTTTGAATCTTGGCGCTCCGTATCGTATAAGCAGCCATGTATTTCCGTACGTTCAACCATTAAGCCTTGTAAGCTGAACAAATGTAAGTACTAGACTGACGAAAGCACGCAGAGCCAAAAATCGTATGTCAGCGATCGGAATTAATGAACAATCCCAGCTCAGTAACTCAAAAGGGACATTGTTATCAGAGGCGTAGAACACACCTAGGTCAAGTCTGTGAAAAGCGTCGTAGAGATTGAAACGACAGCACAAGTTTTAAACTTACAGTTTGATGTAATTCATGTCAGTTTTTTTTTCCTAACTGTACAAACTTGTTTTCCAGTACTAAAACGACAAAACAGCCGCATAAGCCCAAATTATAGATTTCCCTTCACAGGTATAAGGGCAAACTAAAATTATTGACACGAATCTATAGCACAGTTTCCAGAATGAAAGAGAACCAAACAGAACCACTCCCAGAGTGTGTTTCGCTCAACATATTTTTGTCTATTGAACCGCTTATCCCCCTCACAGAATCCCAGCGCTGCTATCCTGTCCATGACTCACTGGAAGCCTCTGTGACACCCTGCACTGCCGTCATCATAAACCCTGTCAAAGCTATCCGGATAAAGCGGTGTCCTCACGCGATTCTGCAATGCGGCGGTGAAATGAATGTAACCCGACGGTCATTGCTGATGCTGCCCTGGTCCTGTCCACCACAGCCTCATCAGTCCTGGCCATGACACCACAGCCTCATCAGTCCAGTTCCTGTCCACCACAGCCTCATCAGTCCTGTTCCTGACACCACAGCCTCATCAGTCCTGCTCCTGTCCACCACAGCCTCATCAGTCCTGGCCATGACACCACAGCCTCATCAGTCCTGTTCCTGACACCACAGCCTCATCAGTCCTGCTCCTGTCCACCACAGCCTCATCAGTCCTGCTCCTGTCCACCACAGCCTCATCAGTCCTGTTCCTGTCCACCACAGCCTCATCAGTCCTGCTCCTGTCCACCACAGCCTCATCAGTCCTGGCCCTGGACACCACAGCATGGAAGCCGGCTTAGGCTTGTCCGAACCCCCCCCCCCCCCCTTGCCTCTACACTCCCCTCCCTTATCAACCGTAGGCCCTTCCAACGTCATTGCCTTCTTCCCCCATCCACCCCCCCCCCCCCCCCCCCCGATCATTTCTCTTTTGACGCGCGCCCCCGGCTGTGACTCTAATGCTCCTCGAAATTCGTTTCACTTCGAAATCAAAGGGTGGAAGGACTTTAACTTTTAAATGATCAGTTTATTGTTTAACCGTACGAGATTACAATATGAGTGAGTTGGCAGGACAGAGAGAGAGAGAGAGAGAGAGAGAGAGAGAGAGAGAGAGAGAAGAGAGAGAGAGACCGACAGACAGACAGACAGACAGAGAGAGAGAGAGAGAGAGAGAGAGAGAGAGAGAGAGAGAGAGAGAGAGAGAGAGAGACAGAGAGAGAGAGACAGAGAGCGAGACTGAGAGAGAAAGAAAGAGACAGACAGACAGACAGAGAGACAGACAGACAGACAGATAGACTGAGAGACTTGGCAACAACCGAATTTACCCCTACGTTAAAAAAAAGCTACCCCCCCCCCCCCCCCCCCCCCCCCCCCCTTCGTGGAAAGTCCACTAGGCGAAAGTCCATGTCTCCTTAACCAAGACTGCTCACGCCCAGACTTGACCACTCGCTTCACACCCATCAATCCCATCAATCCACCTAGCTCGCCCTGTTTCCCCCTTTCGCCCTTCAACGGCCGCATTTGTGGGCTGTTGGATTTGGATTATCTCCCCGTATAATTCCGGACAATTCTAGGCAGTTCACTTCTCTTAGATACCATGATGCGGACTGACTCGGCTAGGCCCGATTCTACTGGTGAGTCTCATCGTGAGGATGAACATAGTCTCTAGGCGTGTAAAATGAAATGCTTCTTGTTGTCACAAAACAGAAGTCGATGCTATCCGTATGCTGCCTTTGATGAATTCGATATCGACACTGTAACGTCCTCTATGTATCTCTCTTCCTCCCCTTATTTTTCTGTCTCTGTGAACCTTTGCTATATTGTCATAAGCATGAAGATGGAGGCGTTGTTTCTCTGTTTTTATTTTCGCCCACTTAGTATCTGCTTATCTAATACACACAGACACAGATACAGACACACACACAGATACAGACACACACACAGATACAGACACACACACACACACACACACACACACACACACGCGCGCGCGCGCGCACGCGCGCATGCATGCACACACATACACGCACAAACACACACAGACACACACAGACACAGACACACACACACATACACGCGCGCGCGCGCACACACACACACACATACACACACACACACACATACACATACACATACACACACACACACACACACACACACACACACACACACACACACACATATGCATATAAACCCCATGCACGTCAATCACTTATCCTCACAGAATACGAACAAGAAAGAACTCGTTGTTACCTAATAACTAACATGAAGCCCATTCCATGTCTTTTCTGGTCGCACTCAGACCAAAACTCCAAGACAACGTACCCTTAGCTGGTTAAAAAAACCCCACTAAAATAATGTGATGTCTATGGAGAGCAACGCACAGCACTTCACCATTTGAAGCAGTCTGGAAAATGTCCCTAGCAACGTGGGGTGACTAAAAAACGATGACAGGAACGATCACTTGATGCGGTGAAAAGACATGGGGAATGTACATCACGTGACATAAACCTTCCTTCTCCCCCCCCTGACACCCCCCCCCCCCATCTCACACGCTCTTACATCTCCCATCAGAATGACTCCCCCCCCCCCCCCCCCCCCGCCTCCTCCTCTTCCTTCCCTAAAACGACCAGGAATAAGACATTGTCTACGCTAACACGCGAGAGGTGTCAAGCAATATGTATGTATGCATATATATATATATATATATATATATATATATATATAATATATATATATATATATATATATATATATATATATATAGTTAAAACAAGTTAAAAGAGGAGTCTTAAAACTATCTACAAATTTGTTTCAAGCGTGTTGCGCTGTCATCAGGATGACAGCGCAACACGCTTGAAACAAATTTGTAGATAGTTTTAAGACTCCTCTTTTAACTTGTTTTAACTAATGTTGCTCCCCAAGGAGTTGAGCACTTAAAAAATTGTTTTAGGCATTTTAAATATACTGATCTATATATACACACACACATATATATGTATATATATAATATATATATATATATATATATATATATATATATATATATATATGTGTGTGTGTGTGTGTGTGTGTGTGTGTGTGTGTGTGTGTGTGTGTGTGTGTGTGTTTCATATGACTGTGGCAATCATGCAAACGTAAACTGTAACGTCTCAACCGGTTAGGTGAGAAGAATAGCTGAAATTATTTCAATTTTAACCGATTTTGTAGCTGAAAGCAAAATGCAAATAAACACATAAAACAAGGCATGAATGAGGCAGATTTCATACCACCATACAAAACTCGACAAGTAAAATGTTTGACAAATATGTCCGGTTGAAACGTTATACAAACAGCAGAGAAAGTGGAGCAGTACAATGTTCCCCTACTAGCAGTCACCATGAGAATGTCTTTTGATCTGTCTTTGATTGACAATCCTCAGTGGGAAAGCCGCAAAATACGACAACAATATCTTAACATCCACTGACAAACATTGGCGTCACTTTTCTATCTCTTCATCTCAATGGAACATTAATTTTAATGAATTTTTTTTTTAACAGGCGAAACTGTATAAACAAAGGCAACACTCACACAAGCAGAGGCAAAACACACAAACACTCAACCAACCAACCAACCAACCAACCAACCTCCCCAACCCATACACACACACACACACACACATTCCATGCGCACGACATGTAAGGACATGATCGCGCTCGGGGCACACAGACTCGTCTGTCTGTGTGTCTGTTTGTGTGTCTGTGTGTCTGTTTGTGTGTCTGTGTGTCTGTTTGTGTGTCTGTGTGTCCTGTCTGTCTGTGTGTCCTGTCTGTCACAGTCCTGTCTGTGTGTGTGTCTGTGTGTCCTGTGTGTCTGTCTGTCTGTCTGTGTGTCCTGTGTGTCTGTCTGTGTGTCCTGTGTGTCTGTCTGTGTGTCCTGTGTGTCCTGTGTGTCCGTCTGTCTGTCTGTCTGTCTGTCTGTCTCTCTCTCTCTCTCTCTCTCTCTCTCTCTCTCTCTCTCTCTCTCTCTCTCTCTCTCTCTCCCCCCCCAACTTTTAAGAAGACGAAAGTCAAGACAAACAATTTATTCCATGCAATGCAAATCAACGAACTCAATACAAGCACAAGTAAAACAACGCTTTGGGACAATTTCTGCACTCTCTGGCATCCCTTTTTCTTTCTTTCCTTTTTTCTTTATTTTTTTCTTTTTTGGGGGGTGGGGGGGTGGGTGGGGGGTGGGG
>CM031613.1:77592770-77595270 GCA_018398815.1 Conus ventricosus | reverse complement strand
TACAACCCCCCATGAGATGAGTTCAGTTTACGATGCTACTATATAAACGCGGTTTACAATGGTATTAAACGAATACAGTGTACAATTCCATCAAATGAGCACGATTTACATCGCTGTTAAATAACGACAGTGTACAATTTCGCTAAATGAGCACCGTTTATCACGCTATTAACACACTACATAATTATTATACTGCCACCAAATAGGCTTAAATTACAAACACAATTAAATGAGAAGAGACGGTTTACAGCGTCACTAAATGAGTACTGTTCACAACGCAACTAAGGTATCATAGTATAGAACACCAACAAACTAGTACAGTTTACATCACCATTAAAACGAGTAGACCTATTTTACAACATGACTAAAGTAGTGGAGTTTTCAGCGTCATTGGAACGTACACCATTCGCCATGCACTAGACGAGTACAGACAGTTCATGCCGCCACTAACTGAGTAGGGACAGTTTACGATGCCTCAAAAAGAGTAAAGACAGTTTACAACATCACTAAATGATTACAGACAGTTTACAATATCACTAAATGGTTACAGACAGTTTACAACTCCACCAAACGAGTACAGACAGAAAAAAAAGATAGTTTACAACTCCAGTAAATGATACAGACAGACGGTTTACAACGCTGCTAGGTGAGTACAGACAAAACTGTAACGCCAGTATTCGAGCACATTTAACAAAAGCTGCCAAAGGATTCCAGACAGGCAGTTCACAGTGCCACAAAAAGAGTAGATGCAGTTTACAGTGGCACCGAATTAATAAGGACATTTTAGAGCGGTACTAGAATAACTGCAGACGGCTAACGATGCCAGTGAAGAAGTACAGACAGCTTACCACTCTCCTTAACGAACACAGGCACTTGGTCATTCCACTGAATTAGTACAGATGTTGCTGTTGTTGTAGTTGTTGTTGTTGTTGTCGTATCCTGGCTAAAAGACTCCAGGGATCATCCAAGCAGTCAAAGTACTTGAACACTATGGTTACAAATACATCAGCTGGGGATGAGAACATTACATGTGCAACCGTTTTTTGATTACCCCGCCACATGGGCAGCCACACTCCGACTTCGGGGGATTTTGGAGACTGATAATGTCATGCTAGGAGCTTGTCACAACTGAAGACAATCCCCACATAACTATGCAGAGCACAACAACATTTTGATGCAGCCTTGGTGTTCTAGCCTATGTCAATTTGGTCTGACAGTCTTAAGCCAAGGCGGAATCAGTAAAGATGATTTGGAACACGCCTAAATGAATATCGGCAGTTCACAACGCCACAGAATGTGTAGTGACGGTTAACAACGCCACCTAAATGACTAAAGGCATTTTACTAAATCACTGCCTGAGTACAGATACCTCGTTTAAAAAGAAAGCCACAAAATGAACGCTATGTGCAACACCACTACATGAGAATAAAGAGCTAGCTTACAGTACCACTCTATGGGTATGAACCTTTGACACAGCCATTGAATGATTGCTTGGCCACACTTGCAGGGGTATACAGACAGTTAACACAGCCGCAGATGATAACAAGAAGATACGCTCATACAGATTGTGCCAACAGTTTCCGCTCATAGTATCAGACCAACTTTGGAAAAGAAACAGCAAAACATTATGCCGGTACATTTCGATTTAACAATGGATGCAACCAATGGATTAAAAAAAAAGAGGCCATTTTAGCGAGGAAAATCTTTGGGGGGAAAAAGCAAAAAAAAAAAATAAATAAAAAATAATAATAATAAAAAAATAATAATAAACTAAAAAATAAATAAATAAAAAGAGAGATAGAGACAGAAAGAAAGGCAGTTAAAAGGAAAAAAAAAGACTTACCTCAAAACTTTTTTGAGTGCAGATATTACAAGACGAAAGTACACATGCCACCCTCACTCACACACACACACACACACACATACACACAAACACACACACTCACACACACACACACACACACACACACACACACACACACACACACACACACACTCACACACACACACACACACACACACACACACACACACACACCACACACCACACACACCACACACTCTCTCTCTCTCTCTCTCTCTCTCTCTCTCTCTCTCTCTCCATATCACAAGAACTTAAAAAAACCTCTGTCCAAGTCCTCTCTCTCTTCCAATGACAAAGTAGCCAGCATTCCTTCGTCTCAACAACTGACGCCCTGGAAGGAGAAGACCACGATAATGGAATAACCATTTGAGGGTCGGAAGGGTAAGCACTTCTTTTGTGACAGCCCAAGGGTAGGGAGCTGGCGTGCCAACATTCATAACAAAAAGAAAAAAAAAAGAACCAAAACAAGAACAAAAAAAGGGAAAAAAAAAAAAGAAATGGGTAACGTGAAGACATATTGGAACGAAGTAGGAGCGGCGGTCGGTGGTCTTGTAGTCTTAAAAAAGAAAAAAAGAAAAAAAGAAAGAAAATGGTTAACGTGAAGACATATTGGAACGAAGTAGGAGCGGCGGTCGG